>JAAXNX010003386.1:0-10829 GCA_036491905.1 Folsomia manolachei
GTGTGGGTGCCAATTTATTTGCATATTTTGTGTGTGTGTTACTATTTTGTGTGGGGGTGATGCAACTTGTGGGTGTACCATAGGTCTGGTGTGTGTACCAGACTTATGGCATGTTTATCCCTCCATAGAAAATAAGCTGGTTTTCGAGGCATCTGGAATTTATGCAGGGGCTAGCGGAAGAACCATCGGTTTAAAAGCGGTGAGGTGTTTCATAATTTTATATTTCTGTTTAGCAATAGAAATCTCCAATCAGAACGTCGCCAATTATTTTTACGATTCGAAATTTAGTTAATAAAACTAAGTAAAAATTATTTTACAATTTACAGGACCATTTCCATGAAATACTTTCGTATGATGCGTGCGACACTGAAGATCCTCCCTTTCCCGTGACAACCCCATCGTGGTTGATTTTGAATGACGAACATTATTATGAATGTTCCCTCCGTAAAAAATTTATTAACATGAGATTGCACGGTCATCAAGGAATGATAATACCGACGGACGACTACAAGGATTTAAATACCAAGGTTAGATATGAACACGGGCTGGACGTTCTTCTCGTTTCCTTGGAAACCGGCACAAAGTTGAACATATGGATAGGACATGAACAGTTAGTAAAGAAGTTACAGATATTTCCACAATAATCATAATAATTGTTTGGTTTCATTTTACAGATTCTTAATTGAAATCAAGTCTTGGCCATGGGATATTTATTTCGTAGATATTTTCACTTCTCCCTCCGCAATTTTGTTTGATTTTGACCGACTTTTCCATTTACTTTTTATGACTGTAGTGTGTCCAATTGTTTTGCTTTATGCACTAGTTGTTTTATTGATTATTCCGCTTATCATAATTTACGAAATGGGATGGCCAGTGGTGCTCAGAAAATCTGCTGAAATTAATGACGATGTGAACCTGGGGGCACAAGAAACAAACCGTAGTCAAGATGAAAGTATATGGAATAAACTCGTGATGAGCAATTTTAACTGGTTCCGGGATAATAAGGACAAAATAGTTTTGCAAGCCAAATTCGACCAGTCCACCAAATCGGAGTATGTGTCGTACACAACTGTGAGATACGCCATCTTTGACACCCAGAATTCAGACGGGTCTGACATTGAAGTTGCCGAAGAAATTCAGTCATCGTCTTCAAAAACAGTTCGGAAAAGATGCATTCCTGACGGCAAACTGAAAACTGGCAAAAATATTAAATATCCAGAAAAATCTCGTCCGTCTTTATTAAATACTCAAGTGTCTGATGACGAGGGAGCTATCTCAATCGGAAGAAACGAAACCGAACATAAATCAAAAGTATTTAAATACAAATTTTGTAATTTGATATCCATTTTATTGTATGAACTACTAAGAACTGTTTTTTTAGGTTACTCAAAATCGCCCAAACAACCAGATTCAATTTAAGGCGATCAGTACCATTACAAAACATGCTGAACACGAATGTAAATTCTTTGAAGATACTGAAGGAATTGCGGAAGCAAAGAAAAATTTTACACTCATTTTGCAACGGTCGGAGGACCAGGATAAGAAAAGTAGGGCTGTCTTATCATGGCTGGCATTCTTATCGTATTTGGAGCGTTATATTGAATGGCTGAAACACAAAACTTCGGAGTATACAAAAAAATATTCATCCCAAAACAAAACAAAACGTTCCGGCATTCCCCAGGAAAAGACAATTGATGAGGTAAATTATTATGGTAGAACGTCTTAAATATATAACTAACTAGAAATATATTTTCCTTCAGTTTGATTCAACAGCAGAATATCTGGAGTCGCTTAAATTCTACTTCAAAATTCAAGGTAATAGTCAAACTCGACCAGTTTGTGCGCCACTGTTTTCATCTACATCTGCTCAACCAGCTACTAAATCCAACTCGTCCAGTTGGTGGGACACCGTTGTGAATGTTTTGTCTCATGCTTCCAATAATACTAATATATCTTACTCAATCCCCATGCCCGGTTTTGCAAATAGTTTTGGTGGCTTGAATTCTGCAAACGTAACCATGAGCTCTCGATGAATAAAATTTAGAAATTTCTGCGTTTGTTTGAAACTATTAAACAGATTTGCAAATATGAATTGGCGACATGGTATTTTAATTCTATATTTAATGAATACATTTTATTTGAAAAAAACTTTTATTCTCGAATTCTTAGTGTTGTTGATGAGCTGCCGAATTATAGTTTACAAAAACATTGTTGAATATAATATAATATTCATAATTTCTCCACATAATTTAATTTAAATGGAAGGGTGACGTTTCATATTATATAGTTTATTGGAAATCATAACCATTTGTTTTATCACGAAGAACAGAATAATAAATTGAAATAGATAAAATATAAATGTTTGTGCTTGATTTGACTTTCTGTGGCATTCGGTTGCCGAACCTTTTTCATTGAATCCACAGAGTTAATAAATTTACAAAAAAAGCGTTTCCTTGGGTTAATTTGCGCGTTTATATCAACAAAATTTAAAGTTTCATTATATACATTCGGGAAATGTCGTGGTACCATAGAAAATATACAGTGGATCAGGTTCCATGACCAATAATTGCGTTTTTGTCCAAATCTTTCGCTTCATAAAACCCGGAAATCGAACTAAAGCCATTAAAATGGCTTATGCAAATTAAACAGGAACTAAAAAACTGGTTGGATGGTATTACCTTTACAAGTGGTCCGTTGCATATTGCAACCAAAACTGTTGTTGATTGGTTGCAAAATGGAGTTATTTGGTTGCAATATGCACCGGTTGGGTTCTGTTTTTACTAGCATTGCAAAAATGAGTTCCAAAAGTTAATATTGGCAAGCAGGAACTAAAAAACTTGTTAGTTGGATGGTATTACCTTTACAAGTGGTCCGTTGCATATTGCAACTAAAACTGTTGTTGATTGGTTGCAAAAATGGAGTTATTTGGATGCAATATGCAACGGATGGGTTCTGTTTTTACTAGAATTGCAAAAATGAGTTCCATAACTAACTATTGGCATAAAGGAACTAAAAAACTTGTTAAATGGATGGTATTAAATTTACAAGTGGTTCGTTGCATATTGCAACCAAAACTGAATGATTTTGGTTACAGATCCTTGTTCTCCACGAGATTCTGCAAATTTTGATGTATGGCACGACTATTTTGGAGTTATTTGGTTGCAATATGCAACGGTTGGGTTCTGTTTTTACTAGCATTGCAAAAATGAGTTCCACAAGTTAATATTGGCAAGCAGGAACTAAAAAACTTGTTAGTTGGATGGTATTACTTTTACAAGTGGTCCGTTGCATATTGCAACCAAAACTGTTGTTGATTGGTGCAAAAATGGAGTTATTTGGTTGCAATATGCAACGGATGGGTTCTGTTTTTACTAGCATTGCAAAAATGAGTTCCAAAAGTTAATATTGCCGAGCAGGAACTAAAAATGTTATTACATTATTATTACGTTACTTTTACAAGTGGTCGGTTGTCGTCTATCTTTATTAAATAATCAAGTGTCTGATGTTGAGGGAGCTATCTCAATCGAAAGAATCGAAACCGAACATAAATGAAAAGTATTTAAATTTTCTAATTTGATATCTATTTTTTGTATGAAGTACTAAGAACTGTTTTTATAGTTTACTCAAAATCGCCACACTGTTTTTATCCCAAAGAACCAGATTTTTCAAGCGATCGGTACCATTATAGGAAATGCTGAACATGAATGTGGTGAATTCTTTGAAGATACCGACGGAATTAAGGAAGCAAAGAAAAAGTTTACCTTCATTTTCGAAAGCACAAAAGGAGAAAAGCAGAGCTATCTTGTCATGGCTGGCATTATTGTAATATTCAGAGCGTTATGTTGAATGGCTGGAACACAAAATGTCGGAGTATTCAAAAAAAGGGGCGTCAAAAACCAATACAAAACCTTCTGCCACACCTGAAGAAAAAACAACAGCAAAATATTTTGATTCGCTTAAATTCTATTTAAAAATTCAAAGCAATAATCAAACTCATCAGGTTAACGTACAACCTGGATCATCTACATCTGCTCAACCAGCTACGAAGACTAACTCCGTTGTGAATGTTTTCATGTCTCAGAATACAAATAATACCAATATATCTCGATTCCCATGCCCGATTTGACCGGCTTTGCAAATAGTTTTGTTGGCTTGAATTCTGCACTTAACTATGAGCTCTCCATGAATTAAATTTGGAAATTTCTGCATTTGGATTTCTTTTTTAAAGCTATTAAACGTATTTTATAATATGAATTTCTGCGACATGGTATTTTAATTCTACATCTTATCTGGAAAAACTTATCCTCGAATTATTATTGTTGCTGATGAGTTAACCGAATTCGGGTTTATAAAAACATTGTTGAACAAAATAAGGTATAATATTCAAAACGTTTTCACTTGATTTAATTTAAATAATGGAAGGGTGACTTTTCAAACAATATGTTAACTGGAACTCATAACCATTTGTTTTATCACGAAGAACAGAATAATAAATTGAAATAGAAACAAAATAAATGATTGAGTATGGTTTGACTTTCAGTGGTATTCGGTTGCCGGACCTTTTACATTGATTCCTCTGTTAATAAATTTATAATATTAATGGATCCTGAGTTTATTTTGCACGCTATTGTCAACAAAATTTAATCCAAATGAGTACATCCTACGATTCCAAAATTGCCACACCTATTTAAATATTTATGTCTGAAAAGGAACAAGAAACGATGATAGAACCAAACAAACTGCGACAAATTACCTTACGCAATCAAGTTTCGTTCTTTAAAGAACCGATCTTTAATTTTGGCTGTTACATTTCGGATTCTAAATCTGTTTGTGAACTCATATCAAATTAAATCATAATCAGAGGTAATGATTGCTTACACCTATTACGCTCTCAACAAAAAAATCGTAAATTATTTTAATGAAAATTTGTCTAGTATGTTAGTAAACTCCTGTGTCATTGTTGTCTTTCTGGTGCCATTTTTCGAGATTGTCAACAGCAAAGAAACATTTCACACCCTTGGACCTGCCTCTAATCCATTCTTTCATAATTTAATTAGTCCCCAACCAAGCTGTCGGATCCACCTTGTGTTTAATGAATTGTTCACCGAAAATATGAAGCACACTTCCAACATTCCTGTGACACTGTCCAAGCTCCCAGTCCACACTTATCTCCGGCGAAATAAAGAAACACAGAAACGTTTGAATCCATTAAAAAACAGAGGATGGGCTTGTGAACTACTTTTCTTTTATGTCCAGGGTGAGCAACCTTCTAATCTTGGCGAATCCATAAAATGGTGGCTCGAAGCCTTCACCTTCAATTATGTCGACTGGAAACCGGATTCCGACAGAGATCTTCATGAACTTCGTGACTCCAATGGAAACATGTATATTTTGTTGCTCGCAGAAATAGATAGTTCCCCAATAAGTGATATTATCAAGGATCCCAGTTTTAGTGGAAGCATCCGGCCTGGTAATAATTTTGCTGTTTTGTACTACCCCAACTTTCCCTCGGATAAGGTAGTGCTTTGTGTTAGGCTACTTTTGTGGGTGAGACCAGCATTTAATCATTTCCAATGTGAGGCGATTAAAACTGAGACAATTTCGGAGAAATCTTTTCAACTCCCGGAAGTGGGAGTTTGGAGATTACCATATTATCAAGGGTATGTCTACGAGATCGAGTTGGATCTTATGGTCATGGCTCTTTCTAAACTAAGTGGACAGACTATAAATGTCGAATCAGGTCAATATTATATTGCAGCGGGTAACATTTCTGTTGGAAGTGAATTTCCGTATTTTCCGAAGTTTAACGGATTTGACAAATTAAAACCATTGGTAGTCCAAGAACAAATTATAACGATATCCTTCGAAGGTTGGAATTACTTGACTTGCCACACGGAGTCGGAAATATCTTTCAAGTTTTATGTGGATCCCTTCCAGTGGCAGGTCTGGGCTGCTATAGTAACCACAATGGTGGCTTTTACGATATTGACGGACGTCTTCGTTGCTAAGAAACTGAAGAAAAATGTGAAGCTCAGCAGTTGCTTTTTTTATATTGGATCATTTTTGGAAGAGACTAGTTCCCTGTCTTCAGAGCTTTTGAATAATTCCGTCTTTCGAGTGGGGGTGGGTCCATGGTTACTTCTTGGCTCAATTCTGAGCAATATTTATGTGTCTCTTATTCTACGAGGACTAAATGCTCCTCCACCTCCAACCCATTTTAGGACTTGGGAAAGTTTACGGCTTCCCAATAATTCAAAAAATGAAACAAAAGATATCCATGATTGGTATGGGTTTGTTATGAATAAGTATGATAAACCATACAATGCCAACGATGTGGCCAATTTAAATGATTTCCAAGGATTTGCAACACTCTCAGTTCCACAGTTCTTTGACTCCTACAAAGTTTTCTATAAGTTTAAATATGTCTGGATAGACAAGTTGTTTGACTGGTTCTTTTCCAAAATTTTTACGTTTTATTTTGAAAACTTACACGAGCTACCGTCATCTGATAAGTTCTTGCTGTCACTGGCCAACCCAAAATTTCTGTGGTATCCGAAAGTTTTGCAAGAAAAAGGTAAAAGCCACGACATTATTTACAACAAGGAAATAAAGGCTGCAGTTGAAGAAGAACTAATGGAGTGCGGAAAAAGTGTATTTATTGACTCGGAGTCAGAGATATCTCGTTATCGCCAACATCTTAGACAGGAGTATCCATTCATTTCCACGTATGTTGGAAGGAATCCGATTATGGGTTGGTTAGGAATTTAAGCGACTAAGATTTGAGTGTGCAAGGGATTCAAAAATATTGAGATATTTTAAATCTTTTTTTGAGTCTGGGGTTTACGATTATTACTCTAGGAGTTATGTAGCAAATAAAACATCTCGTGATGATAGATACATTTCCAAACAAATTCAAGAAAAAAAGTATAAATCTAGGAGATATTGGGAAAAAGCAAAGAAATTAGGCTTGGAATCTAGCGTCAATACTTTATTTATTGTACTGATACTCATACTGGGATGTGGAGGTTGTGTATTTGTAGGAGAAACTTTAGGACTACGTAATTTTGGAGCATTATTTCATGAATTTACTGAAATATTTGGGACATGGATTCCGTACCAGATAATACGTATCAAATGGGTTTTATTCCATTGCTAAAAATTCAGATTACGTTGCGACACATGTGTTGAAAATATTACATCCATAAGTACTGAATTTTTACACATATTAACGGCATATTAATTTAGGAACTACAGAACTGTTATTTTCACACATGTATGACATTCTGCTACTTTATTTCCAAACAAAGTACACACAAAGGTATTAAAATCGGGTAATTTAATTTTAAATTTTATAAGAAAGGCATTCCAACAACTTGTAAAATTACCAACCAGTTATCAATCATTCGTTCCGAGTTAATTGGGATTGAATATTTTTAGTAAATTGCAAGTGTTTCATGTAGGACATTAAATAAAATATTTTTCATCTCGCAACTTGTAAAAAGCATTGTAATTTACAGAGATTTATCGCAAACCGACATACAAAACGGTGGATAAAGTATCGGAGTAGGAGGGAACTGGAATAAAATTGGGATCATTAGTTTTGCAACATTATTCTGCACAAGCCCCATAATTTGCAAAAAAATACATGCTTATGGACTATGTATTGCTTTTGGGTGACTAGTTTTCCATACCTGCAAGTTGTCAAACAAAATCGTTTAATATTTTAGTTAAAACATAACACAATCCATTTCATACTAATACGATCATGGTGGGGTTATTCTTATAATATTATAAGCAAGGCAAAAGTATACCAACAATCCACAAAATTATATTCTGTTCATTAATATGGACAGTGAAATGACGTTCCGAGCTTTAAAAAAATGTAACTTCAAAAAACTAAATGTTGCTTTGAAATGAATCCTGATAGTGTAATTTTATAAATGTGTTTCTAGTTTGATGTTCTTCTTCTCGTTTCCGGGGTTAACTTTGGCCAGCTTGTAAGCTGACATGTTTTAATGGAAAATAGTTAAACTGACTTTTCCATAACATGTCTTTTCAAGATAAGGTTAACAAGCAATTGCACTGTTTTTTTTTAAATTTTGTCTATTTTGAAAGCACATGTTGCAAGTACCTTTAAAGCAATTAGCTATTAATTGGAATTATTTTGTGACAGAATTAAATAAAATGTAATCACATTTGTAACAAGTGCATCATCACTTATTATGGGGTTTAGACTCAACTTGCTCGTAGTTNTTTTGTGACAGAATTAAATAAAATGTAATCACATTTGTAACAAGTGCATCATCACTTATTATGGGGTTTAGACTCAACTTGCTCGTAGTTTAATTCAACTCCTTTTATTCCAATGACCAGCCAACGATCATAAGACAGATACTAATTTTATTGCAACTCATGTATTCTCTCTGCTAATGATCCCTTACTGACTTTTAACATTATGACACATTAGAAAGGAGCAAGAACTAAGGAATAGAGGAGCAGCTACTGTACTTACGACTTAGATTAGATGCACAAATACCATTCATCCATCACCGGACATCGCTCTAAAATAACATGTTAATAACATGAACCCATCATAATTTGTAAGACACTAAAAAAATAAAAGTGGCACTCACCCATTTTGTGTAAATCTAATTATTTATTGATTACTTTATGCAACCACTAATAACTAGTCATGCACGACATGGTTGCTCACATAAGTGCAGGTTTATGTCAAGTGAATCACTGTGATTAGTGTGATGATTGATAAAAAATGATTCGTAACTGTCAACGGATGCATTCTTTTGATGTCTTCTTTTATCTTATTGTCACAGGAATATGTAATCATTTCCATTTCCTTCATTACTTTATTCTGTAACTGACAAAGTTGTAAAATTTAAAAGACAGAAATAGTTGGGCAAGGGAGTCATATAAAAAGTGCAAGTAATAAAAAGTGGCTCAGTCCAAGAAATGAGAGACGCTTTTAAACAAGGCTGACTGAAAATTTGATAAGTGTTTAAAAATTATGAGGATTTCAAAATGTGTAAGTGACAAAATATAAAAAAATTGAAGTAATTTTCAAGTTTTTTTGGCAATTATTTTAAAATTGAGTGTATTTATTTGGATTTTTGTTGCAGATTTTGACTACACTGGCTGTTTCCATGGTGATATTACTTCAACCGAAGGAGAGCGAAGGGAGTAAAAAGTTCTTTAAGAGTTTGCTCAAAAAACTTATGAAAAGCATGGACGACGAAGGTGGTGGTTGGGGTATGCCGATGAAGGCTCCAAAAATGAAGGGATGGGGTCCTCCCCCAAAAATGAAGCAAAAAGGATGGGGCTCTCCTCCTCCCATGGAAAAAGGCTGGGGTCCTCCTCCACCGCCTCCGATGCAGAAGGGGTGGGGTCCACCTCCAATAATGGAGAGTGGTTGGGGTGCACCCATGCAGCCACCGGTGATTAAGGGATGGATTAAAATTATTCCGGAGGAACCTCCAATTCAGATGGGGTGGGGTCCGCCGATAATGCCTCCGATCCAGAAAGGATGGGGAGCTCCACCGCCGGTGCAAAAGGGGTGGGGTGGGGAAAGTGGTGGATATTAAGGACTGAAGGAGAATTATTAGTATTTATAAGACATCAGTCACTGAGTAGTCTTAAAAGCGTCCAGTCCTTTGACAATAGACAATAACTAATAGATTGTATTTTGATAAACTTCATTTTTTAATCAATTTTACGAAATTTAACAAATTTTACAACCCGATACAAACAATAAAATGCAAATTTTTATTTAAAAGTGAGCAAAAAGTTGGAAGTGTTACATTATCATGAAAACAGATTAGTTTGTGGCACACAACGAGATCTGCATGAAGCAGAATTATTTGCATAATAAACAATTTTCAAAATTTAATGAACTATTTAAAAAAGGTATGTGCACATTTTATAATAAAAACAATTAGCATAAAATGAGCTTGCCTGTAGGAAAATTGGGATAACTGTTGAGAAACTTCATCATTCACGATTTGTCCTACAATTGAGAGCCTCGTGATTACCAATGTGTTATATGCTTATCTTCCTGGGTTGATTAAGCTGGTCAACTGATTACTTTGAATCATAATTGTAACGGTGTCACGCGCTTATCTGGGTGACTACAAATAGTAGGTATTCATTATCCAGCAAATAAAAGGCAGTTTTAAACCGCAAATCATCATCGGTCCAAATTAATGAAAAGTTACGCACTCACTCATTTTCATTCCAAACAATTCTGGAGTTTTAAAAGTCTCGAAATCATTCAGCACTAGCAAATATGGAGACGATTTATGGATTCAGGTTTGCAGAATTAATTTTTTTACGCGAATGGGTCAGATTATTAAATTATACAACAAATTACACAATATTTAGGAGAATGGTACTCGTCATAATGCTGGTAGTGGCTCTTCCTACAGCAGATGCCGTGTCAAACTCAGGGAAACGCCAAGATTGTGAGAAACCAATCCTAGTCCATTTTACGGTGAACATTACTTTAGATAATTTACTCTTTTTCAGATGGACTACTCCATCAGGACGAAGGAATTGTGCTAAAAATCCCACAAGGTCTTCTAAAATGGAACGTGTCTACAAGTCGGGAGGATCGTGATTTTTTCTCTTTTTACAACATTCCCTACGCATCACCCCCCACGGGAGAACTGCGGTTTGAAGTGAGTAACTTCAATTTTTAAAAAGTTCGTGAAAATCATCAATAAAAAGTTTACTTCCTGATAATTTGTCCAACAGTCACCACAACCAGCCCTGGGTTGGGAAGGTGTCCGTCATGAGATGGACGTGGCTCCGCAATGTAT
>JAAXNX010003387.1:0-10826 GCA_036491905.1 Folsomia manolachei
CAAACGTGTCACCCATCTGGGTGGGATAGGTTCTGAGAAAAATGCCATTACCCACGGCTTACCCAACGGAAAAGTTTCCAGTTCTTTGTTACAATGTAAACCGAGTCTTGTACAAATGTTTAACTTATTAAATAATCGTTAATTTAGGTCAAAAAATCAATCAGCATTTGATTTTTAAACCTCAATTGTCTAACAATAGTACAAAACTAGTTTTTAATAAAAGTACAAGCATACAAGGACGCTTATGTATGCACATGTAAAACAAACATAAGGTTGTCAATACAGAATTGTAAAATCTTGTAACTTATAATACCCATGTGCACAAATTCATTGCATTCATTGTGGTAAAAGCAATTGCCTATACGTCTTTTTTTGTCTTGCATTCATTCTCCATTCACAAATTGTCTATCCATAATGCTCCCAACCGCCCGCACAAGGTACCGAGATAACAATCATGAATAAAAATAATAAAAAATATAATAACCCTTGGAAAATTGGTTCTTGTGTCGGAACAAGGAAACCTGTACATAATATAATGACGTGTATATATGGTAGATGCGTAAAACTTGAACTTATCTGTAGAGGGAGATATGTAGCTCATTTATTTCACGATTCTGCAGGGTGTACGCTTCATTTGTGATAAAATTTTAAATCTCAGCCCCATCACGTCGTCAGTCAGTTGCTTGTGCTTCATCTCCAGAAATCTAAACCACTTATTACCACCAAGCCATGCCACCAACTATCAAATTCGTTTTTATAAGATGCAGAGTGAAGTGAGTGCATGAATGGATTGAATATGCTGGAAAAAATTGTGTTGTCTTTTTTGGTTGAATACACAGGAAGTGGGCCATTATGCTCTTTGGCCAGCTCAATTCTTCATTCACTTCTTTTTTCTCATCTTGTACAACCAATCTTTGCTGTTACCTTTGCACGGATTATCCGCATAGAATAGCATTGCATTAGAATACATGCACTGCCCTGCTCCGGTTTCTTGTTTCTTGGGAGGATCGTATGCTTATTTGGTGAAATTTTTTGGGGAAAACGGTAACTTATTTAGTGTCTTGCTTTGTAATTCGTGTTGAATTGCGTCAGATTATTAGCGGAGAAGAGGAAAGAAAAATGGTAAAGTTCATCAAATAATGAAGATGAAGCCCATTCATAACCTGGTTGATCCAACTCGGAAACCTGCTTCTCTATTTTGCACAATGATGAGATTATTGAGTCTACTTTGAACCGTTCTAAAACATTTCACAAAAGAGATGAGATTGGACACAGTAATAGTGTTGTACTACAAATATAATGTAGTAGCACTATAGTACTAGAGATGAAGCTCGTCAGTGCCGAGAAAAGACACCCCAACAAACGATTTGATGCGCTTTTCTTAACAAATCAGTTCACATTGTCCACAGTCGATGAAAAATGTTGAAGCTTTTACACAACTGAGGAAAACTGGAAAAAAATGAGAAGTGCTTCAATTTTTCATCATTAAATTTTTTAGACGAACTTTTATTAAAAATAAAGTACAAAGAATGATGTAGTATGTAAAAGTTGGAAACGCATCAACATCTCCACTGGAGGTAGAAATCTCACCGTTTGCTCGGAGACCGCTGTTTATGATGACCGATAAGTCTCATTTATCAAATTAGGTGTGATTTCCTTCCTGTACTCAATCTATCTGATAATCAGCTTATCTTTGGTGATTCGCCTTCTTGAACTAATAGACAAACACTAACCCGGTTCCATGTGTAAGTGATGCGGTGACATCATTGTTGTGTTACAAATATCAGAGAAATCTTTCCAAAATATCATCTTATCTTATCGGACAAGAACTCCTCAAATCTACATCTCTCCACAAATCTCACAAAACATAACGATTACATCTGCTCCATTGACAAATGCATGTCTCTTACATTTTCATTGTTGTCTCTTGTGGCCGCTACTTTCTTATTTTCCAGATTTTGGTGCAATACGATTAATGAAAATCTTCAAACTGAAAAATGCACTGGTAAAGTATGCTTTCTCGTCCTTTTAACCTTAATGTTTATTAATTTTACCAAAGTTCAGCAAGCCACAATACAATGCAGCTGCAACCATTTCTGGCCTCATTCACATTTTCATAAACTCCTTGCTCTTCCATCGATCCCTTTTATCGGAAAGAAAGGAAGAGAGATTTTTACCCAGATTTAGATTTTAATCAGTGCAGTCGCTTTTCTTCAGTTTTACTTTTAGATTGGAGATGAAGATGAAGATAGAGTTGGTCGAGTGACACACGCAAGGATTCCATGTTAATGCAGTGTACTTATGATAGAAAAAGGTGAGTTTTCAATAATTCTGAACTACATTGAAAAAGGACGCCATTCACTCTGCTCCTGTTTCAGTTCTTTGGATGCCCTTTTGGCTGTAATAAAGGATCAAAGAGAATGAGACCTGATTTGGATGGAACAACTGAAGGAAGATGGTTTAAGAGATAAAGTTATTTTCTTAGGAAAGGTAAAGGTTCATCACCAACCAGTGATACGGACTCAAAGGTTTTGGCCGAACTGGACTGAACTCATACAGTACAAGATTTTTATCTGTTGCTCTAAAACGAATGACAAAAGATTGTATGCTGGAATTCATGCACTCCTTTGCATTTCTTCTTGTTGTCTTGTCATGATGAACATGAATATCCTGAAGCAGCATGGCAAACTATACACCATTTTCAGGCCATATTTTGTGGGTGACAAGTTATGGTAAAACGTACTTGAGTGCATGGTGCAGCATGGATCTGCCGAACTTCTCGTATTTTTTGGAAATGTGTGGGAGGAGAAGTTCCCTTTCCAACTTTCATTTTCTACCACTGGAATGTCTCCAGTTTTTGCACTTTGTATACGTTCTGAATGTCACTAAATGTGTAAACATTTAAAAGTAATGAGCCAAAAAATATCCTGAAGCAGCATGGCAAACTATACACCATTTTCAGGCCATATTTTGTGGGTGACAAGTTATGGTAAAACGTACTTAAATTTGAGTGCATGGTGCAGCATGGATCTGCCGAACTTCTCGTATTTTTTTGGGAATGTGTGAGAGGAGAAGTTCCCTTTCCAACTTTCATTTTCTACCACTGGAATGTCTCCAGTTTTTGCACTTTGTATACGTTCTGAATGTCACTAAATATTTAAAAGTAATGAACCAAAACAAACACATGGAGTAATTTATAATTAGGTTAAAAACCTTGCATATTTTCCTGTTTGAGACAAAATATACCGCAGTAATACAGGTATATTTAGTACTGGATACAAACTTTTGTCAAAATTCATGAAACTATGTTATGTCGTGTAGTTTGGAACACGCTGATTCAGATTTTTGATGAGATCAAAGTGAACCATTTGACAAGAATCGCGTGGTGTTTGGTGACTGTCATCGGCAATTTCATGAAATACGGAATCGGAATGCCTTTCTTTTTCTTAAAAAGAACCCATTATTGGAGAAATAAGATATTTTACATCCTGTGAGAAGTTTTCATTGATGAATGTTTGTAGCTATTTTATCTGTTGAAAGTGTTTTCTTGCATGTTTACTCTGTTTAGTATTTCACATTTATATCAACCTGACACGGAAGAAAAATTAAACGCTACAAAGTCTTCCTGACCTTGGCCATGGGTTCCTTAACGAAAGAATTATGTTTAGAAATTTGATCTTCCTAATTTTTACCGAGATGGATGCGTTCGCTACTAAAGTTTGAACATTTCGGTATATGTGCATGCGTGGTATAATTGAAGACAAAACCTAATTTACCATGAGATGATGGAGTTATGTAAAAGTGTTTAATTTTTAGGGCAACTGGATTGCGTCGGGTATCAAGTTACGTTCAATTTTCAATTACGATGCATGAGGGTGAGTATGGGACGGGAAAGAATTTGGAACTGTGGTGGAAAACATGATTACTCTATAAAATGAAGGTGAAAGGGTACACAATAAAGGAAAAGGGTTACGAATTACAAAATGAAAAGAAATTCTTTCTGTGATTCAGATTCAAGTGAGTCTGCAGTAGAAACTGGATACAATGGAACAGGCAGCTATTTATCCCAATTCAGTTCTTTGAGTAGGCATTTAAGCATTGTGCAGTGATACGCAGGATCTTTTGATATTTTCAGTGAATTAATTTTCTATTTGATACTTTCAATCTCTTAAATGAGTACAAAGTGATCCGTGACATTTCTGCTTGTCAATACGATTGATCAATAATAATAATAGAGGTACACAAAGTATAAATATAAAGTAGCTAAATTAGTTGCAGATTTAAATCGAACAAATGATCGAAGTCTCACAATTTGAGGCACTTTTGGCACAGTCATAAATACCACGGTTCTAAGTTAAGCGTTCGGACCTTACATTTTTTCAGGGTTATCATTATGGTATTGATTATCAGGACTAGTGGGTAGAGAACTACTGTTGCTTGTACTATCATTACCAGTTTGTTTGCTAATATTGTCGCCTTCTTCATCTTTCTTTTCCGTGGATTTAGTTTTGATTATCACCTGGTCCTGCCGAGGAGGTTTCTTTTTTACAGCATAGCTGAGACAGTCTCTATTAAATTCAAGCGTAAACATTCCCAAGTCCCCACTAAATCTGTTTTTTGTAACTTGAAGATACTTTTTTCCACGAGGTGAAGTTAGTCTTTTGTCTTGCAAAATTAATATATTATCCGCTTCCTGAGATGCTTTAGCTCCTCCAAAAATGGAATTGTTTGATAAATCGACTCCATTACCTTCCTAAAAATTGGAATAATTATCAATGGTCTTTTTGAGTAAACATAAGTGATAAGTAACAGGAGAGAGCTCGCGAATTTAATATTATGCAAAAATCACTGACCTTCCTTGGGTGCATCACAAGAGTGACATGACAGTTATTTAATGTGGCAAACTTTCTAAAAGTTGCCACAATTAAATCTTGTCTATAGAACCTGTCCATATTTTTTGATGTACTATCCGACACTCCCAGCATAAACTGTAAATTGTCAACTACTACGTGAGCAATATCGTGGACATTCACTGCATGTGACATTGCCTATTCAAAACATAATAACTAATAAATTAAATCTATTTTACATGTTACATATCATAATAAGTCACACGAATGCTTTCACTTACATCAACAACATCTTTAACACTCTGTTGTCCATGAAAAGTCAAAAAGAAAAGAGGTAACTGTTCAAACTTATCTGCCCAATTGTCATATTCATCTACACGGGCTTCAAGATTCGTTTCTGAATACTGCATCAACATTGTTTTCGCTAATCGAGCATTTCTAATTTCAAAGCTGCCCCATAACGTGGATACCTGGGAAAGAAAAAGAAACAAGTTGCAAAATTCCAGATCATACAAGCACCAGCAACTTCATAGTTTTATTTGCAGTCTTACCCCTTGCGTACACAGGTCAAGAGAGTACTCACTGAGAAACGTGGTCTTTCCACTTCCAGTAGGGCCTTGTAGGAAACATTTCGCCATTAATCAACTATTCTGAATTGCATTCACCACAATAATTTTACCAGTTAAAATTGTCAGCTCTCCTCTGCGGTGTCCTTTCAATAGCTTCGTCAAATATGGAAAACGAACCCATTTTACTCCTGCCACCTACAAATTCATACCAATAATAATAATTAATACCCTTCCATTATAAGATTCACTTATATAACCTGACTTACTTTCTCCAAATGATTTAATTCCGCCCAAACTTCCTCCCTCAACTTAGAGAAAGTAACAATTGACTTATGATAATCCGGAGATCTCTCAGCTTCCTCCTCCTTCCTTGCTTTCTCCTTATCTTTGTCCTTAGATTTCAGCCACTTTGCCGAGACCAGCCGTCGCCGTGTGAAGCTCTGCTATCACTATCCTGTGTGCTAGCCCTTCAAAATAATTTAACCCAGCAAATGCGGAAGACCTCAATTTCTGGTGAGATCCCCACAGGTGTCTTCCACCCTGACCACTGTAACTCCGTCTCAACTGAGCTGCTCCGGATAACCGCTTATCCTTATCCAAACTTTCTTGACCGATGGTGTGGAAGAAGAAAGGAAGACGTCGAGGAGAGAATACTGGGCGAATAAGATTTCAAAGTGAGGAGGCCGGCAAATATTTTGTAAGTTCCCATTTATCTTGTTTCCTCCTCCGTCCGTGTCCATATAATTTATACAAGACCCTCACCCACCAGTTGATAAGCACGTCCTTCTAATGAACTCATGTCAAATAAATTTAATTATTGTTGGTAAACTGAAACAAAGGAAGTTGATCCACATAAAACTAAACTTGCGTCATTTTGTCGGTATAAATGTTTTTGGGCCTCCTTCGCGGCATCACTTGCACTGAAGCGGCACTTCAAATCCCACACGTGCATTTGGCCAACATACAAAAGTGGAATCTCCTGCTCCGAAATTAAAGAAATCGGATTTATTCAAATACGGGTAATTAGGTAAGAAAAGAAGATATTATTTTAGATTTTATTCACATTTTAAGACAGTTGTGGCACTTGTGGCATTGAAACAATTTGTAAGGCTTACATTATTTTATTATTGGAATTTTTTGTATTTTAGTTATCAAATGAAATGAAGTTCAATCCGAACAATAAAGGGGGACGTTCTCCTCACAAAAGTCCCACCGGTGGGGGTGGTCTGAAGCAGTTACAAAACCGTGGAGGTGGAGTAGGAAAGGGAGGATTCGTGACAAAATCTAAAAATTTTAAAAACAAATTTTCCTCACCTGCGAGTACTCCAGGTGGAGGTAGTGGGGGACGGTGGAAAGTTTAGAGGGGATCGAGGGAGTGGGGGTGGAGCTGGAAATTCGAATGCGCAGAGACAGGGGTTCAAAAATACTGGGAAGGGACCTAGTTTCAAGAAGGGTGCTAATGGAAAAGTTGGGAATGGAAGTAATAAGCAAGGAAATCGAAATAAAAACAGTAAATTTCAAAATAAATCAAGATTTGGAAGAGGCAAAGGCTTTAAGAAGCCGAGTTACGATCCAAATAATCCTGATGGTGGAGAAGACTCGAATTCTGACGCCGAGGAGGAGCCCAGCAATCCTAACTTTATTCAGGTTAAGAGACAAGATAAGAAGAATAAGGTAGTTGACGATGGAGAATTGGAAATCGCCACGATGGAGGAGCAATTCAAGAGTTTCAAAGACATTAAAACATTTGATGAAGATGACGACAATGAAGACTCCGAGGATGAGGATGATTTCATGAAGGATGCGGCTGGGAGCGGGGGTGGCAGCGGTGTGACGGGACCGAAGGGAAGTAAGAAGAAAACTGGAGGATTCCAGAGCATGGGATTGAGTGAGCTAGTTCTCAAAGGAGTAATTCGAAGGGGGTACAAAGTTCCGACGCCAATCCAAAGAAAAGTAAATTGAGTTTTAACTTAAAACTTTTAAGTCTAAAGGATTTGGCACCAATATCAATTTAGGATGTTTTGCTTGTAGACAATTCCTCTCATCCTCGAGGGAAGGGATGTTGTGGCAATGGCCAGAACAGGAAGTGGAAAAACAGGTAAGGGACCATTTTACTGTGAATTCACATAAATTAGATCTGGATCTTTTTTTAAGTGACAATTTTCTTTATATTTTTACAGCCGCTTTTTTAATTCCATTATTTGAAAAACTTCACGTGAACAAAACAGCGATTGGAACCATGCAAAAGTTTCCTCGAGCTTTGATTCTATCCCCTACAAGAGAATTGGCAATGCAGACGGTTAAATTTTTCAAGGAAATTGGAAGATTCGTGAACCTCAAAGTTGCCACTATTCTTGGAGGTGATTCGATGGAAAGTCAATTTCAAATTATGCACGATAAGCCTGATGTTGTGATTGCCACTCCGGGACGATTTATGCATCTTTGCGTAGAAATGGAGATGAAATTAGACGGAATACAGTATATTGTTTATGATGAGGCTGACAGGTATGCAAGGGCAAGCATAAGGTGATCTTGGAAAGATATTTTTATTAATATTTCCGTGTTTATTCTATAGGCTTTTCGAAATGGGGTTTGGTGAGCAAGTTTCTGAAATTGTACGAAGGCTGCCAGAGTCTCGACAAGACGGTCCTGTTCTCTGCAACACTTCCAAAATTGCTGGTAGAATTCACCAAAGCTGGTTTACATGACCCTTCATTAGTTCGGTAAGCGTTGCAGGTGGCATTTCATTGTGTGCCATTTCTAACGGAGATTTTCTTCATTATTTTAGGTTGGATGTTGATTCGAAACTGCCGGAAATGTTAAAATTAACCTATTTGGCATGTCGTTCTGAAGATAAAACAGCGGCTCTTTTACATCTCATCAAAAATTTGATAGATCAAAAACAGCAAACTATTGTCTTCGCTGCTACAAAACATCACGTCGAATTTATTCATCAGGTAAGCACAACTGTTCAAGTGTTTACATCTGTTTTGTCACTTTTCATTTGATTTTGCCCTTTCTTTCCAGCTATTTGACGAAGAAAATATTTCAAACTGTTACATTTATTCAAGTTTGGATCCAGCCGCTCGAAAAATTTCAATTGCTAAATTCCGAAGTGGAAAATGTAATGTAATGGTTGTAACGGATATTGCTGCGAGAGGAATTGATATTCCAATTCTGGATAATGTTATAAATTATCACTTCCCGGCTAAACCAAAACTGTTTATGCATCGAGTTGGTAAGCCTAGATTAGTTCTTAGAACTAAGTTCTAGTTGACTAACTGTAGGTGGCTGAAACTTTAGTATTAGGTCTTCAATTCGTCAATTTTACAATTTCAGGTCGAGTTGCTCGTGCAGGAAGAAGTGGAATTGCATACTCGATTATTGCACCGGATGAAGTAGCATTTCTCTTAGATCTCCACCTGTTCTTAAATAAGCCTCTCAAATTCACCAATCTTCTTGGCGATAGTTCAGATGACTCTGTTCTTGTTGGACGCATGCCCCAGGACGTCTTAAATGAAGAAAATGGAATAGTATCGAACATTCTTACAATCAAGGCGGAAATGGTAAATTTATCAAAATGATTTTGATATTAGTCTTGAATTATTTTATTTAAAGTCGTTCCTAACTCATGCAGGACACTCTAAACAAAACATGCAGGAATGGTTATTCACAATACCTGAAAAGTAGACCCAGCGCATCAACGGAAAGCAATCGCAGAGCTAAAGACATTGAAGTTAGCAGACTTCCCATTCACCCTATATTTGCAAACCATGTTCAAGCAGATCCAATGGACACATTGATATCACAAATACATAGATATCGGCCAAACTCCGTAAGTAATAGGTGTTGGTAGCATTTTCATTGCTTGTCCTTCGGTTTTGTGAACTAAATTAAATCTACTATTTGTTTCAGACAATATTTGAAATTGGTCCAAAATCGAGTTCAGAGACGTATAATATCATGAAAATTAAACGTTCCAAAGATCAAAGAGCTGTTGAAAAGTATCGTACCACAAAATCTAACGCCCAATCCATATATGGGATTGGAAGACCAGATCAACTGCGAAAGAAGGATGAAGAAAACTTTATTCCTTATCTGCCCAAGGATCACTTGACCGAAACTGGGTAATTAATGAGTCATGATGTACTGTACTAGTTAGGTACTTTATGAGGATATTAATGTGTAAAAATAATTACAGCCTTTCTGTGGGAACAACTTTCGACAAGCAAATTCAAGAGTCAGTGATGGACATAACAGGAGATGATTCAGACATGTTAAAAGCCCAGAGAAGTATCATGAAATGGGATCAAAAGAAGAAGAAATATGTTTCAACTGGAAAGGTGAGTGAGTCACGGAGCTAGAATTGCTGCGACTATTATTGTGTTTGTCTGGTTAGAAGAACCTTTCTTGCCTAGTCGTTCATTGCATTCATGATTGGTGAATGTTTTCAGGACCTCAAGGCCAAGAAGATTAAAACAGAGTCGGGTGCATGGATTTCTGCTTCCTACAAAAGCGACCGCTACAAAGTATGGCAAGACAGATCTAAAGTTCAGCAATCAGGGGCCAACAGTGATGACGACGATGACAATAGTGATGGGGATGATTTCACTAAGAAGGGAAGCAATCCTGCCTTCAGGGGTTCGGCCTTTTCGAAAAGACTTGTCAAAACTGGAAAAAATGATGGTCCTGGCAGTAGTGGTAGCACTGGCAGGCAGAAGGGAGTAAAGTTTAATACCGAATTAAAACGTCCTGAGCAAATCCTGAAAGACAGAAAGGTCAAGGAAAAGAAACGATTAAAGAGTCAGGCTCCTAAAGGTAAGGGCAAGGGAAAAGGCGGTCGTGGAGGTCCAGGAGGGGCTAAAGGTGGCGGATTTAATCGCGGTGGAGGTAGTGGTAGGAAGAAGTAATTAATTTAGTTACTGTTTTGTTATTCATACTTATAAGATGACTATTGGAAATTATGAGGTAAATAAACCAATTTTATGGAATCGTTTTTATTGCAAATGAGGAAACACGTGTGAAACTTATAACATTAATATGGTTTTGTAAAATTCATGGGAATTGTACTTTATAGTGAGAATATCGTTATTTTTCAATTTATTTTATAGCCTCCCTAGTTTATGGTGTCCAGTCCTTAGTATTGCTTCGTGGGAAATTCCAGAGTGAAGTTCCCCATCTAAAATAATGCATGCTACATATTATTAACCATTCGTTGTATGAATTTGCGCTTCCCGTTTTTGGTGAAAATGCTTACGCTTGGATAAAATTGGTTAAAGTTTGCATTCCAAATTTTCAATTTCAATTGCAATTACTGAAAAAACTTCCGGGATCAAATCTTACAAATATGGTATCGATGAATGGGATAAAGCCAAGATGATCCCACAGCATACATTGTACTAATAAT
>JAAXNX010003388.1:0-10825 GCA_036491905.1 Folsomia manolachei
ACCCTGTGATTTTGTAGGAGGCCTTCGATGCCAAGATAACCGTTGTCAATGTCTCCTCTCTCCAGATCAGGCATGGGATCCTGCTCAAAAGGCGTGTGCCGTTTTGGAAGGGAGAGGATGTGCGTTGGAGGATAAGCAAGCTCTTCCTTGGTTGGATGAGTACTTTTTTCATTGCTTCTCTGGCTTGACGTGTGTTCCATTTGATGATCACAAGTACGAGGGCATTTGTCGACGAGTTTAGAAAGAAATGTGCAAGTCAATTAAGTTAGATCTAATAGAAAACAAATACATTCGTCTTTACCTTTAGAATATTCAAAATTGAGTATGTTATGAAATTGAATAATGTGATACAATAAAAATAATAAAAACTCCTAACCAGCATTCCTGTGTTTTAACCCACAAGCATTTGTATCTCAACCCTTTACTATATGAACAGAGGAAGATGGGCGAAGATTTTTGCAATTTTCTGCAAACTAGAGGTAGCGTAGGTGGCAGTTAATTAATTGGAATCCAAACTGGAGGTAGGATTCTATCAATGTGTGTTAGAATTCCCATCTAAAAATGTAGTTGGAGTTGGATTCCAATTGCAAGTATTATAACTCGATGGATAATTTAAAATCCTTGATGAAATATGAATTATTCAGATGTTGAGTGTCACTTTTATAATGCCATGATTGGAATAACTTCCAGAAGAATATCGCAAAATATTAGACGCCAAGACGTGGATGAATATATATCTTCTTAAATATATATTTATTATCGAGTATCAACTGTGAATGTCAATATCAAATTGTGATTACGAAGTGCTATCGAGCACCAAGAATTATTGCATTGGATGGAATATCAAGTACCCAAAGCGTGCTGACTAGAATACAGTTCATTAGTTTTAAGTACATAAAAATGTGATTATGTCGTCCCACAATTAAGGCATTATTTGGGCTGTTCAACAAGTACTCTTCTTCTTGTCACTGGGGATATTGCTGTGGTTGATATTGATGCGTTAATTTCATCGGAGCCAGTAACACGGGAGATTTTGAAACGTTTTGTTAATTGTCTCCGACTTTTAAAAGTTTGCTATGAAATCAAAAAAATTTTTATTAGTATTTGGTAATTGAGGTGAATTGATAAATTGATTGTACCTCATTCTTCAAAGCCTGTCTACTTTCATACTCTAATCGAGCCATAGCCATCTTTATTTTATAAGGCACATCAGGGATCAACTGTCGCAGTGCAAGGGTTAATCCCAGTAGAGAATGTTCAATGACTACAAACAAAAGTAGCCACTCAGCAGGAGTCAAAGTGGGAGCAATTGACCGAAGTTCAGGTGATAGACAAAGTAGTCCACAGTTTGTCATAATTGCGATAGCTCCCATAACTTCAAATGCAATTTGCCATGCACCAATATCTTTGGTTCGCTTTGCAATGGGACGTCGATAGACTTTACAAAGCTTGAAGGCATCCGCTCGTATTTCCAGAACATTGTTGAATATAGCCCAGGAAGCAGCCAGCGGATACACGGATGAAAACAAGTACACATATCCAAACTGGATAAACAGCTCTGTTGAAAATAATATAGGTAACGATGAATATAATAAATCCAAACCCCCAGTTAAATCCATTAATATTTTCTGGCTATCATGCGTGATACACCCGGGTCTGCAATAATTTATCAATGATAACATACCTAGGTAATCATCCTCAAATGTTCCCTGTAACGGTCAAATATTATTCCTTTACATGACACAATTTTCATAAAACTTTGTCCACGTACGTCATCATAATGATCCTGCTCTCCTTCTAATTTAGATTTGTTAATCCGAAAATCCGACTTGTCCAAAACTTGTAATCCCAATGCAGAAAGATTTAAGGCACGGTCATCACTGAGAGCATTGTTTTTCTCTTTGGTTTTGGAATTATCATCCGTCATAAGATTGGCTAGTTTTGGATATTTGTTGGTTAAAAATTTCACCCCGACAGCGTAAGATTTTCGAATCACCAACGGAAGAATTGCTTCTTGAAAATGATTGATTGCTTGAAGGATTATAAGCATCACGAATACTTGCTACAAATCAAATTAGATTATATTAGAAAAATGAATGCTTATAGTTATTACGAGTATCAATTAACTCCTTACATATTTCAGCATTTCGAAATCTTGAAGGTAAAAGGCAATGTAGAAAAGGCTCATGAAATTATTAACAAACTCAAACAGCACAAGTTTGGTAACTCGATGTCTTCCGAACTGACTTTGTGTTCTATGATTTTCCCACTCGGTCAAATAGGATGCCAGTTGTCGGTAGTAGTAATTCATCAAGTAGACCAAAATTGCGTAAACGATACTTGGCAAAAATACTAAGATCGACAACAGCGGTGTGTCTTCCTTATGCTGCATCTCAATCAACATCTCCTCCACCCAAAATGAGTATAACATAATGTAAAATGCACCGAAAAGGCAGACAAGGACAATCGGAAACGAAACGCCATAAACCTACAAATTCAAAAAAATACGTAGTTAAAAATAGAAATCTCCGGGCTTTAATATTTTCATATTGAATGCTAAAAGTACTTTAAGAGCAGTTTTCCACCAAGGATATTTTGGTTGGTATCTTCCAGTTACTGGGTCCAGACTCATTATACCACGATAGTTACATCTAGGATCCTCCCACTTGGTCATCCTTAGTGTTCCCCAGGACTTGAGAAAAAAACTTATTATTCAAGAGTCTTGAAGACAATAATTGTTGTAATCTCAATGAATAATAGTTCTAAACTCACATAGGCCAGTTCAGAGCACTTCCGTTTCCATAATTCAAGGGTAACGGTGACCCAAATGACATTGAAGATAGAAAAAAATATCAAGCTGTAGTTGGAAGCGGAGTCCCCCGTCACAAACAGAAGGTGCATAACTCCCAGTATTGCAGGAGCGCAAAGGGAAGATGTATAAAATCCGAGAAAGGAGAAATAAAGTGAAATTGATTCACCAAAATATTTCCTGATTTCTTCTGTTGAATCAAATTAAATAAATATAAATTCATCTATGCAATAATACCAATATTTTGAAAAGTTTCAGAAATTTACCAAAAGGCTGTGCCTGAAACAAAGCCCAGTACCATTTGTCACCCAGACTCGTCAACTCAGCATCATCATGTAAGGGATAGAATGAGGAAATTAACTTTTCCGTCAAAAATACTTGGAAAATAGATTGCCCATTAAAAACTGGACAACTTGGATATCCAGGTACGTGGTCTTCTCCAGCCAGTGCTTTAATCTGCTCAAGCTGATAAACCACAATCATTTGTTTTTCTGCGGGGGTGAGAAAGTTATCCAGTGATACATCTCCGTATAGAAAATTATCCAAGTCTCCCACCGTGAATTCCCTTAGGCGGCCTTGACAGTCCAACTTTTTAAGTTCCATATATTCTGCCAACTCCAAAAACTTTACCGTTGATGCAGATATATGGAGGACTAGGCTCTGTGAATAAAAAAAACAAGTTTGTAAATATTTAACTCAACTTCAATATCCTGGCGTCATACCTCGTTCTTACGGTTATTAAAGGGCTCGCTACGTAGAAGCAATTCTGCGCCACCTTCTTCCTTCTTTCCAGTAATTTTATGAATCAACCAAGAAACTGAATTTGGCTGAATATTAAAACTAATATTAGGAACCAGTCGAAGTACGAGATAAGATGTCGGGAATGGCGTGTCCTTGTCCTGCTCTTCTGATAGGTCAGATCCACCCAAATCTGCGTTCTCGAACTCATGCTCCTTATGATCAGCCAAGTGCCCTTCTTCCTGCTCTAGATTTCCCGAACCTAGAAATAAATAGATCAGTGTGTTTCAATAACTGTGACCTACAATTACTTTGGTTGATCAGATCAGATCAAGTAGCAGAAGTTACTATTAATTACTATACATGTCATACCACGCCAGGGTAGCTTGGAAAAGCGATTTCTTCGAACATTATCCTCCATTTTGACGTAGCGGTAGCTGTAATAAGTATATAAAATATTAGTAACGTGCAGTTTAATGTCAATTAATTGAACTACTCACTCACTCACTCACACGTCGGACAACAACTATTCTGGAATTGATTCTAATATCAGACGGGACATGCTCCAAACCTACCCACGTCCTCCTTCCACTAAATCATGTGTCGATGTCGCCAAAGATGACCAACAACTATTATTCTATTCCTCTTGCCCAACTTGTTTTACAGCTGGTTGAGCGTAAGTAGGGAACTGGAGCATGCCGCGTCAGTCTCTCTCGGTCCAAGAGGCATTCTTTCCATGCATTTAACAAGTTTTCTTTTACACAGTTTGCTGATAAGATAATCAAGCAATTCGATACTTTTGGATAACCTACAATCAATTGGATACTTTGTCCTCTTCCGTCGAAGCGTAATACAAACTGTGGCATGCAAAAATGAGAAATCAACAAGTTGTTTGTAGTCAATACTGTGTCACAATTTTAATTGTTGGTCCAATAGTTTGGTCATAATGCCATCATAAACAATGTCATACACATGATTTTGTTTGGAACAACCACCAAATTTTGTGGGTATAGCATCTGGAGGAAGACATTCCTCAAGGGCAGGTCTGAAATCTGTTCCAAAAAACGAAATCTTGGCCAATGTATGCTTCGAGATGAAGGGTTTCATCAAATTAAAACCCAACATGAAAGCTCTGGCAGCTGAAATAATTTTATGGCTAATTCAATAGTACAGGATCCAGCTTATCATAATATGAATTGAGGTTTCTTACTGTTGATAAAAAATGCTTTATGAAGAGTTTCTGGAAAATTCGATTCATACAATTGCCAGATATCTATCAGAGTTTGGATTCCTTAAATAAAAGTAGTAATACAATTATTATTTTGTACTTGAAATGTTGAACGAGAAAATGTTCCTCACCTGTCCAGTACTGAACTTCGTGCAATATTTTGCTGAATCCAATGTCTTGATTGTCTAAAATGGCCACAATTTGTTGGTGTTGAGTCTTTGCAATGTCCTGATACAAGGCGAGGAATGTGTTATATGTAAAGCAGAGTACTTCGAATGGATCAAACTCTTCAAAAATGTGGCGTGATGGTATCCATTTGTCGAAATGAATGTAAAATACTGCCACAAAATGGGAATGGAATTGGAGTTACCGTATGTTTCTTGCACTTGAAGTCATTATTTGAATTCCTACCTGGCCTGCCCTCTTGATCCTTCCCACAATGGAATACTTCAAATTTGATCATGAATTGAGTCGGTGGTTTCCATCCGTTCTTTATTGCAGATTCGTATGCATTGCTTTCCATCCATTCCTTGTACTGAAAACAAATTAAAAAGTTGCAGGGTTTGATAAATTAGGAATTAGTTGAACATAAAATAACCAACTGACAGCTCTCAACATAGATTCCGCATTCACGAGATCAAGGTTTCTGGCTGGAAATACAAGTCGGTCAGAGATCAGTGGTTAAGGTCAAATTATAACAATCATGCCATTGTTTTGATATCTTGGACACAATGCTGTATTTTCTGTCACAAAAAAGAAAACTCACCTCTGAGAAATCTCATGAGCGTGCCTTTGCTCAATTTTAGATCCTCAACTTTTTCTTGGAACTGTATATTTTGGAAGTAATGCGATATTTGATCATGAATTATTTTGCAAAATTTATAGTTTAATTAAACACTACAAACCTTCGCCAATGCCAGCGTTTCCTCAGAACTTTTTGGCAACGCCATAATCAATTTATAACAGTTATGTATATGGCACCTGGCACAATGTTCTTAAAACAAAGTTGGTAGCTCGGAGTAGATGTCAATCCCTGGTTGACGAAGGAGTGACAATGAATAAAATGAATTGGTTTGGTAGCAAATATTTGTATAAGCCGGAGTTATTTAGCTGCCCAAGAACGTGGGGATAACATCTAATCAAGGATTTCATCTGAGAACTGCGCTGAATAATTTCTCAGGCTTCCTTATCTTTATGGCATGAGTCAAGAATAAGCTGTCCACTTAAGCGGTTTGGTATTCCCTTCTTTCTGTAAGGATGTCGACATATAAGATATTCATGCATAGCACGCCAAGTGCACCTGCTTGCAAAATTTAAAGTAATTTCTCAATTCTGCACTCGTCTTGTGGCACTACTCAGCAATATCCGTCCCATCACAATCCACTGAGGGATGCGATGCAACACTTTAACATTTGCAGCGTGGCTGCAAGTAAAGCTTAGCATATCTTTTATAGCAAATCTTTCGCATACACTATCAAGCCGAAGTCATGATAAATAGCAAAGTGTGTTGTGAACATAATTTTAATAACATTAGGTACTAAAAGCAATAATTACGGAGACAGAAAGGGACACCTTTGTCACACCTATTTAGAATGGCGATGATGTTAATAATTTACTTTTTCGAATCCTGTCAGATATTTTTTTGCAACAATTGTCGAAACACTGCGGAGCTGCTCGTCCGTTTGTCCTATTGCACTTGAGGCAGCTTATTTACAGGCACTAATTACTTACATAAAGCGAAGTAATTTTATGCATTCATTTATGGTTTGCAATTTGTCGTCGGTTGTTTAGTCTTTAAAGACATTTTATTATAAATATGAAGATACAATAATCTATTATACAATTTGGAAACATCTCGTATTTTGTTTGTTGATTGAGTACATGAATGGTTTGGCGGAATGGCGACCTTGGATGGAACTGCTTCTGAACGCACGGTTGAGCGGCGATGATTGAGGAAAGTGTAGAAAAATATTCTTGGCATCATTTAATGTATTCATACAATGACTTTGTTAACTCTGCAGAACCTCCAATATTTGAGGGGATTAAATCATCAGACAAATGCTCCCTGGACAAAAACATGCCGGTATCAGTGTTGCTGATGATTCTAATAATTTATCTGGTCATAACTACCTTAAAAGTGGCATCCACACGGACTCATCCGAGCCATGAATAAGTATTTTAGCCAGAGTGTAGGGACGAAGGAAGGGTTTTATTAAACTGAATCCGTAAACTACAGCACGAGCAGCTAAAACATCCAAACACTTGTTTTCAAGTCATTCAATTCTAGAATTGATATTACAAAATATTATTGACAACTCACTGTTGATGAAGAATGCCTTGTACAATGTCTCCGGAAAATTCAAGTCCATCATTTGCACCACTTCGCGCAGCGTCTGAATTTCTGTATTAGAGTAAATTCACAGATATAAAAATTGCATTGATTAATTCATTGTTTTGTATATTGAAATTGCTGACCTGCCCAGTTCTGGACTTCGTGAAAGATTTTGGAAAATCCAATGTCTAGAAAAATGAATATAATTTGATTCCAATTTTTCACACTAGTAATCACAACCTTGTCAGCTAGTCTCATGCGGAGAACATACCTGTATTGTCCCAGATTGCGACTAATTGTTGCTGCTTGGAGTGTGCTACACGCCGATGAAGGTTGACGAGTATGTGGTAAGCAAATACCACAATTTCTGCTGGTTTATACTTTTCAAAAATTGGTCTCAACGGGAGCCATTCATCAAAATTGATGTACAACACTGGAATTCAAAAATGCAGAGAACACATTTATTGTGTGGAAAAGTAACTCTCCTTGATCTATCTGTATTTGCATGTCTTTGTTTCAAACATTGTATAAGAACAAAAAGATAACACCTTGACCTTACCCACTCGACCGTCACTGTCCAATCCAGTAAAATGCACTTTAAACGTGGACTCCAGCTCTTGAGGTGGCTTCCAAAAACTAAACGACTGCTTCTCAATTCGGTTTAATTTCCACTCCAGTGACTAAGCATCCAAAAACAACAAAAGTTGGTAAATCCTCTCAAAAAATGGGTTTCCCATAACTTACAGATGTGATTGCTTCTTCGGCTCGAGTTAGGTCCAAGTCACGGGCTTAAAAATTTTACAATTATTAAATTATTGTTCTCAAATCGACGAATAAAATCATGTCGCGTCTTCTCGTACTTGTTAAATATTTATGAAAATATCTTAAGTTGCAAGAATGCATGTAAAAAATCTCACCTCTTAAATATCTCATGAGAACTCCATCGCTCAATTCCTCGTACTTTGTTGTTACTCTAAACTGTAATTTAGACGGCGTACTTGTTAATTTTCCAGGTAAAATCCAACACCCAAATAATTCATATTCGCCTCACCTTTTCCAGTGCCTTTTTCTCCTCATCATTTCGTGGGGCTGCCATTTGACGGCTATGCAATTTCCAATACACACGCAAGAGTAGAAAATAACAGCAGAAATTGTAATTTTTGTGGACTACCCTAACGCAATAGCCGTGGTTGTAGTAATGCAATCAGGCGTCAGCTCATGGCGAAAAGAGAGTTACTCAACTAATGATAAAAAACATTTTAACAAATCTTACAAGAGTCCTTTCAAATCCTTATAATCTCTTTTTGCCAAGAGACGTTGCATATAAAAAAACTCCTTCATTGGGTTGTTGTGATATCCATTCCATTGTATTCCTTTACGCTTTGCTTCCTTCAAATTATCGTATATTGGTTGTGTTGGGTAATTCTTCATCACATCATACAGTAGACCGATTCAAGGCTTTTTAAAGGTACATTATTTTCTTACTACTGTGATTCGACATGACAGAAATATATGTGTCATGCATAGATAGATAGATAGCCTCCAAATCACTGTCCATCCGTGTTGACTGAGTATATTAAAAAGATTCCCTTTTATCATTTTGTTGAATCATAACATTAAACATTTAAAATAGTTATTGGGCATATATGCATGTAACCAATCTCTTTGATGAGATTTCGTGTAAGTAGTCAAGTGACGTAAAGTCCATTGCATAATGCCACCATCTCATAGTATTCTTAAGAGTGTTGTTTTGGGGCAGATTTGATGTTTGCCATGAATTGCCCAGTCTGATCTACCCCCGTTCAGTACCATGCAGGCTTGGTGGTTTCTACGAGATTTGGGGTTTATGATTCATTCATAATTTAATCGTATCTGTCATGCAAGGACTTAGTTTTTATGTCAATGACTTCCATGAATTTAGTTCAATTAGGCCAAACAGGACAAGTTAAAACAACTTCAGCTAATATTGTCTTTTCTTTATGAAAAACAATTCCCTACTGAATATTATCTTAGTACACATTCATGATACATATTTATGACAAAGTATATTTCCAAAAATTAAATGGCGTATTATCACGATTCATGATGCCAGAGTGTTATTCAGAAAAAAGGTCACATCTTAGACAGAACGCTGCGCGAGTGAATCATGGTTTGACCACACTGTTGCTAACAGAGAATATCTAATACAAAATCCTGTATAAATATTCAAAAAATGTTAAAATGATATATGAGCCATGGATGTGAAGAGCGGAGTGAATCCTTCATGAAAAAATAGTGACAGTCTGTCCTTCATAATTGCTGTATTATTGTTTCGAAAGATGGAAAGACGGTAAATTTTCTAGGAATCTCACCAAAAACTTTGAACAGTTGAATGCAATTAGTTATGGTTCTTAGAAACCGAATAAGATGTCTGAATCTAATGAATCCTATCCTCTGAATCCCTACTACCATTTATCAATGGAAGTGGACGAAGAAACTGGGGAAGTATTTTTTCAAAAGCCGACCCTTCCAAGTGATCCTCCTTCCCGTTCCAGATCACGATCCCGTTCTAAACTTCGCTCAAAAAGTCGTTCCAAGTCAAAGTCACCGGAACCACCCGGAGTTGAAGATGAGAAAAATGATCCCTACACACCCGCAGTTAGAAGAGAAATTGCAAAGTTTGTTCCCCGTTCATATCCATCAATTCAAAAGGCATTGATTGAAAAAATAATAAATTATTCTGCAATTTAGAAGGACTCCCAATAAAGGATCGTCAACGAGAGTAAGTCGATCCGGGCGGACAAATTCACGCTCCCCAAAACCATCCACAAGATCCAAATCCAGAGACTCTCCAGCTCCCACAAGAATTAAGGATTTACCTGTAATACAACTTTTTCCTCTATTTGTTAAACTATAGGGCTAATTTGATTTATTTTAAATTTTAGAATCGAGTCCTCCGACAAGTGTTTGGATATCTGAATGAAGACGAATTAAAAGTTTGTGCCCGTGTTTGCCACCAATGGAAATGTTTGACGGATCTTTCCCTCCGAGGCCCATTCGTTTACTTAGGCAAATCCGTCTACGGTCATTACTACTCACCAGACAAATGCCGACATTTTGTGGAATTCCTTCTGGATCTGGAACCCCGACTGTATCGACCCGTTGAAAGCCGTTTCATCTCGATGAGCAATAATCAAGCTAAAATGGTCGTGGAAAAACTGGATGTCCACTTCAAAGTAGCTGTTCGTCACATGGAATCCTTGCTCTTTGTGAATTGCTCGTTAAGCTGGAAAAACCTCATGGCAATGTTGAAATGTTACACGAAGCAATTGCGGGTGTTGTCGGATAAGAATGGACGCCATTTTAGTCAGTCATCCACCTGCACCTTTAGAAAGAGTCAAGGACCCCAGTTGAAAAAGGAAATAGATCGCCAAGAGTTTAAAGACTTTAAGGATTCACTAAAAGGACTGAGACGACTTTCTATCTCCAGAAAAACTGTGTCCAACGAACTTCCAGTTTATCTCTGTATCCTGGCGCAAGGGACGCGATACCTGGATGAGATAGAGATCAACCTAGGACCCCATGAAACTGCAAATCCTTCAAATGACACCGAATTCAGCAACTTGCTCAACCTATTTGTTAAGGAACTACAGGGCCTACTTCACAAGAACAGGGAAACTCTTAAAGTTTTAAGATTTTCGTGGCACGACACCAATTTCGCTGGTTATTTTACAACATG
>JAAXNX010003389.1:0-10824 GCA_036491905.1 Folsomia manolachei
ATGAAGTCAATCCCATGTAATCAGGAGAGATCCAAGTCCAAGGTAATTTCAAAGGCCAACCACCACCATCAATGGCCATATATTGGACAAACATAACAGAGGGAATTAAAAATGCATGACATTCTCCAAATCAGAGATTCCTTTAGTCTACAGAATTCCAAAGGAGTGAGGAGATTGATTAGAGGAGTTTATAGCGTCGTTGGCTAGAGCGCAGTAAATTTATTCACATTTATTCCTCTCATCAGGGTCAGGCAGGGTTATGGGTGGATAATCCACCGTGGATTGGATAGAGAGTCGACGCATTGAACGCCACCACGCAGAATAGTCATCCCAATAAAGTGGTGTCTGTGCCAAATACCAAATGAGCAGCGAGACCATGACTAATGGCAGAGTAATGTTTGGGTGCTTTATTTTTAAAGTGCGTGTAAATATTGGGTCAAGATATTTCGAAATAATTTCACTCGTTGTGGTACAGAGGCTCCACGGGGGGCAGAGGGAGGGGATGGCGAAATTGGGGAGAGGTGCAAATGGAGCTACTGGGTGAGCGGAGACCACGCGTTGGAGATGCCACAGAGTTTTGGTAACCGCCTAACATTGCTTCTTCGTAGGTGGGTGGGGCTGGAAGGGTTTATAAAATTGGCATTAGTTAGATTTGGAGATTTGTCGTTAAGACTGATTGTGAGTCTTACGTTCAGCTGCACCATTTGATTCTTCTAAATCTTCCTCCTGAACCGAGAACGGAGAAATGTGACCATGTCGAAAGCGATGATTTTCATACAATGGGGCTGAAAAGCACCGATTCAGAGGAAAGACCACGTTCTGATAATAGCTCCAATCCCCACTGCTCCCAATTGTGGATGTGGGTGAGGCCATGGTTGATCGGAAGCCGCGGAGGTCACTGCCGCGGTCTAGGGTACCAAATATGGAGGCGACCCTATTCTCATCCCCGTAACACCAAGAGTCCCTTGAGCCCGGTCCTCGCTTCGTGCCAAGGATTATCGGCAGTTTGCAGAGGACGGCAGAGTCCTTAAATCCTAGGGCGAAGGGTTGCACTAATAACTGTAAAGGAAGGATAGGGTGGCAATTAAGGAACATTAAGATAATCAGATATGCATAGTAATGGCAGCTGATTACAGGTTACTCACATGAACAAAGTAGTTAACCTCGATAATAAGAGAGCAGGAGTTGCCTCCACCCAGAGTTGTTGGTGGCAATGGTGGTATCTTAAGTGCGACTGGATCATCCCAATTAACCCTTCTCTCCCCTCCCTTAACCCCAGGGCCTTTGACCTTCTTTAAGATGTGCGTCACGGAGTGAGAGGCACCTTGTGCGATGAAACGGACCTCCTGCATGTCATGTAGTACGTGCGTCATCAATCAATTCATGAGTTTGATTGACAATTTATTTATTTACCTGTGTCAAAAGAAGTTTAGCCTTATGCAGACTGGATTTGGAGTCGTTAATGATTTGAGCAGAAAATTGGATACATTCTCCAGGAATGTAAGCTTTCTTTCGGAGATTAAAATGAACAAAAACCGTTCCGCCCCACCACAGCATTCCGACGCGCTCACTTTTCCGCATTGATCCCAAAACTTCGCCGCGTCTCTGGAAAAGAAGTGAATGGAATTTTTGGATGAAAATTGAAATTCATAACAATTAGTCTTGACTTACACTCATTTGAGCTGAACCAATATCAAACTGACTCGTGACCTGGAAGGGTTGAACCACTTCCTTGTTCACACCCCAGGACCGTTTTAAAATTATTGTCACCGCGTAGTCCACAGAACCGTGGGAGCCTTTGTAAGATGAGGGTAGTTCTGGGGGTAGGGTGAAGGCAAACGGAAATTCTGCCACGCCCCCACCGCTCAGCTCTGCAACTTCACTCTGACCTGAAAGAAAAGCGACATTAAATCAGGCACCTAAGTCGCCAAATGTGGTTCTCCTACCATCCCCAACTAAATAGTGGTCAGAATGAAAATAAGTCTCGGACGCTGAGTAAGTCCTCCAACGACCTTTGTAGCCCCATCGATCAGCCAGAGTGAACTTGACGGTGGACTTTCCATCGATGGAGAAATGAAGACCCAGAGGTTTGGGAAGCAAGGAGACTCCACTCTTGACCAGTATTACTTTCCCTAGAAGAGTTTCTCCAGGGGAGAAAGGTCCCACCCCTTTATCCAATATGATGCGCATCTCCATTTCAAATGATTCGTTTTTATTAGGAAGTCGCACCACAAAAATGTGTCAGTAGTAATTTAAAATTGGAGAATTTATTTAATGCTTTTATGACATTTTGCCGATCCTAACTAAACCAACGGACTTTTGTAAACTCCGCACTTTATAACTGAACAGATCAACACGAAGATAAGCTGATGCTCTAAAAAAATTCGCCAAAAAATCTGCCTATGCCAATCTCCTAATGTCGAGGCTAAAAATAAACGCCCCACCACAAGTGGTCGCATTCAGCTCGCGAACTGAGTTCACATGCCAGGCAGATTGTTAAACCGGAATAGCTGCAAAAGTACGCGCAAGGAAGTAGGGCCGACATTTGGAAAATGTGTACAATGTGTTTTACAAAATGGTATGAATTGTATCTGTATTTATTTTAAGTCTTGATTTTTCAGAATGTTTTAGAACTATAAACCCAATCCAATCCCAAACAAATTATCCAAATAAGTTACAATTAAACCACAGAATTCATAAGAATTAATACTAATATTAAACTCATCTTTCTGTAAAGCATTTCAATCAGTAGCATGCCAATATTTTTTACTTTGCCAATTTTTACAAATCGTTTTATACAATAAAGCTCATCAGTCTTTGAAATACTGGCGAATTTAATATACTTCTAATTTGATGGCAATAAGATTCTGCCAATGAACATTTAAATGAAGGTCTTGGGTAAGCTGATTCGTGGATAAGACTCCACATACTCTGAGGAGTTTGTCCTATTTGCATCAACCAGAGTAAATGATCTAGTGGGAGTGGTTACTGTCCCTGGAAACGTGGTATTTGTACTCGAAGAAGCCAAACCTCTTGGACTTGACATGGGCATGGGTGGAGTCCTGTTAACGGCACCCATAGATGAAGACGCCCTACTTGGCGAATTGGTCGTGGAAGTTGATGTTGATGATCCCAAAGATTTAGACGGGCTGCTTTTACTGGAAACTGACGCAGATGAGGAGGCCGACTTTGATTGTGATTGTTGAGCAAATAAGCCTTCTACAGGTGCAAGACAATATTCAAACAATTGCAAGTTATCGAACGGCATACTATCAGAATTCAATTGTTAAACCCGACTCACTGAGAATAGAGTAGTTGAGTGAGGGTGGGGATATGGGCTGATGTGGTGGGAACGCAGTTTCTTTGGGTGTCGTTGGATAAACGGTGGTCAAGTTTTTAAGGTCCCAGAGAGTGTCGGACAAACTGCGGAATGTGAGGTTTTTTGTGGTGAAGGGTGCCACGCTGTAAGGAGTCCCATCTAGAAGCAATTGTCATTTTATTTAGCATCGAGTTGATATCATAAAGTAATTACTTACTGGATGCAACATAACAGATTGAAATTCCACCCAGGATAGAATCAGAAAATCTTAAGAGGAAAGTGCCTGGGCTCCAGCCAATCAACATTTCCTCCGCGTCTGATCTTCCAATAAAACCGTAAATCACGCCATCCTTCCAATGTCCTGCAAAATGTTTCTCGGTTAGTTTCAAGCAACCATAAAATAGCTCCCAAAATCCCAGGGGTCCTTCCACCATCGTCTCTTTGGCAAATCTGCTCAAATTCATGGGTCAATCATTGTCTACTGAACTTGCAGAAATTCAACCAAATTCACCCACTTTGCACAACTAATCATCGCCTCGGAATCGGATTTGTCGGATAGCTCAGGAGCTAATTTAGCTCGGAGTACACCCAATTGTCTAACATCCAATCCTCTGCCAGTGACACTAGCAAAAATGGAGGTGAGCATTTCTCCAAGTTGGTTCCAGCCAATTCGATCGGGGACTGTGAACGGGATTCGATTCACCGCAGAGAAGCAATTGTCCCAAGTTATTGTCGCCCAACCAGTTGGCTCTTGAGAGCCATGAGTTATCACGACCAGAGGATGAGAAAGAACATAAATCTGCTGAGAGCATGAAATTAATTATTCCAAAAATTTGGCGTGTCAAAATCAGGATAATCAAAGCCTCCACAAAACTAACCACGAGCCGATTTTCTCCAACATCAATCTCAAAATGAAAAAATATGCAAAACTTTTCATCCGTGACAGACAAAGGTTGTCCTCCGCCCGTATTTGCCAGCGCCAAGGTGGCAGAAGCTCTTTGAAGATGAGTCCGTCCTCCTGTGGTAGAGTTTAGGGTGTGTTGACCCCCTTTGACTTTCTTTATGTCACGGTCAATCCGTCTCAGTTGCATGTGACGATAATTCACGACACAAAGATCCAGGCCATCTTTGGTGGTACTAAATTCTAGCTTATATCTGCAAAAATGAAGCCAAGGTCAGTCTCTGCTTATTCTGAAGAAACTGTTTAAATTACACTTGCTCCGAAGTGTTGGAGGACAATTGTCCCGCAGGTTTAAAATCTCCCCGAGCCAAAACAACTTGTGGAGTGGAGTTGAATAGTTCTCGGGCCTGAACTTCACTAACAAAGTCTGCCGATACGGGTGAACCTCCCACCAGCCTTCCTGACCAGACGGACATTACTTTACCACCCACCAGCCATCTGAGTCGAAGGGGATGTGGAAATCTGAAAAAAATCGCTTTAAGACACAAAGAGCTTTTACCTGATAGTAAATTGTTAACTGCCACATACTTTGTATTAACTTTCACCACTTGGGGTGGCTGCATTTCCACAATTAGCGTCTCACGCAGCAAATACTCAAAAAGATTTGTGAGTTTGGTTTGAAGTGAGGTGAGAGTGTGACATGGGATATGGATAACTGAAACATTCTGACTTATATTCTGACCACTTTGAGCTTGGTGAAAGTTTTCCTGGAGTCTGTTCAGGATTCTTTGAACTCCTTGCATAAGATCCAGGAGTAGTTCACAGGAGTGTTGGATAAGATCCAGAGATTTTGTGGGGCTTGGTGGAGCCAGTTGAGCTTGTCTTCGGTAGACATTCAACTCTTCTCCGATCAGGCGACCTAGGATTTTCTCCAGGCTGTGAAAACATTCTTCCAACTTTGTCCCAAGTGTAATACTGTTTAAGGGGGTGGCCCACTGAAAATTAGGAAAAAACGGGTTCAAAATATGTCACCAATTGCAAGTTAGTGACGGGACACCTTGGTGTGTTCTGTGTTGAATTCGTGACCTCCCGTCCCCAGAAGATGGAATTGTTCCAACATCTCCCGATCCCGTTCTCTTTGTCGTTCTCGATCCAGTGGGGCAGTTGAGCAGGGATTTAAAGCGTAGACAATTTCCTGTAATTGTTCCTCAAGTACGGTGGCATCAGCCCGAATGTCGGGTGGGGGTGAATGTAAATGAGCTTCGAGCGAGTCAAGGGCTTCTATTGTCTCCCAGTCCATTTTGAGTGACAAAACTTCAAGGATTTGCAAATTTTTGCATGTAATGAGACAATGATAATAAGTGACTCTGGAAAACAAGACCACAGATAAAATTCTTGAGATTGAATGAAGTTCTTGGAATTGAAGATATTGGTTTTATATGATTTTACTAAGAAATAGTTTATGGCTACTTCTTCGCTTCTTTTTTTTAGGTGAAAGTACAGTTTGTATCAAGTCAGTCTACTTGATTTTAGCACTAAATTCTAGAAATTCAACTTCTGACATCACAAAAAACAAGGGAAACACATCTAAACCCATGAACAATTACTGCGTACAATAACGAGGTGTAACGAAAAAAGAAAGTGATGGAAGATTATGGACAAGGCTGCTTATATAATTGTTGCATTTTTGGATGACTAACAATTTACCTGGAAAACGGCATTAAGTAGCTAAACGAACTCGTATTAAATATAGAAACGTTAACATTAACTATTGTAGGAAATGCTCAAAATTATGATCTAATCATAATCTCTAAAGTATTCTAAACATAAATTGGAAGAGGGTACTGAGAAATGCCTCTAATAAAATTGTTTAATCCATGTATGCATAATTAATACGGAGTGACAATATCTACAAGCTGCCAGTCACGAGGGCGTTTCGTTAGTTCTGGACTAAACACTTGAGCTTTGCTATCAGTTCAATTACCTTAGATTCCAAGTAATTTTGCGCACAACTGACTCAATAAATGACGACACAGAGCTGCTAATTTAAACTACTATATGCACTAATAGATCGCAAAACGTTAAGACTGAGACTCCATAACATATGGTCTGATGCCATTAATAACCTGACTACGGGAATGTTTGCGACACGTGTCGTTTATAAGGCGTCCAAGCTACCCTCATATGCCCGCTACGCCTTGAGGGACCGACACCGGCACTGTCACACCCTCACGCCACCAAACTGGACTGAAATCTCATTTTACCTACATCTGTAATACTGACATTCACCGAACTCATTTCATTCATTGATATATTATCCTATTTCTGCAATGCCCACAATCCACAGTAGCTCTAACTTATACAATTATGTTTGTCGGTATGAATTAATTATCAAAGGTGCGCTCATCCTGAACATGATAAGAAAACGGATTCTGATCAGAGCCACTCTTCCCAGTTCAGGATTATACAATGAATGTTCTTGTAAGATCCAAACTTTATGGATGGCTTAGGGTGAATGCAACCCAAGCGAATCATGGATTCATGACAAAAGACCTTGAAAATTAGCACGAGGCTCCGCAAGGTAAATGTTGTTGTCCTAGGGTATGGCTGCGGTTGCTTTTACTTGTGGAATGGATATCCACTTGTACAAGTTTTGGAGACATACCTCATTTTACAAACACTTGCTCACCGGCATATTTATCTTACCAGATATCTGTTCCAATCTCCAGTAATGGTACTTACTCTGCAATGTACTCCGTAATCTGGCAAGGTATGATTCATGCATGGAATGAATGCAATTAAGAATATCACGTTTCAGTTTGTAAATAAAATATGCAAATCCATCCCTAAATTCAGGTTCAAGTTGAAGGTTATGTTTATGGGCTGAGTATCAAGAGGGAGACAAACAACTGGGTGGACGTCAGATTTCGGGTGATCTTGAAATCTTGATTCTTCCTGGAAATACAAGGAATGCCGTCCTGGACAGTCCCATCTGTATGGGAACTGGTGAGAAATGTCGTGAGAAAAACAAATATCAGGATTGTGTAATAGACGGGAAAAAATGAGGCTTATTTGATGAAATTGTGTAATTAATTAACTTGAAGTTGAACAACTGGAACTTGATCCTTGTCTCGAGATTGAAATTAAGAAGAGGCATTTTATTGTAACCCTTTTACGGTTAAGTAACAACATTACGTAAAGTAATTGACCTAATGTTGCATAATTGTATATGCTCCCTAACCAGTGAGTAATTCCTTTACTTTTGACATATTTGACAAGCATCCCTCTCCTTCTTAGCACGTCGTGCTGTGTAGGTTTACAAAGAAGCCAGTGACTTTGCAAGAGGTAAACTTGCAAATTCCAGTATATGCAAATTTCACTTGGTTTCTGCACACATGTGTTAATTATGATTTGAATAATGAAACAGTAATTTACATATTACTTGGATAAACTAATTATTTTTCTTGTCATAAAGATAATGATCTCCATCCAACTAACTCTAGCAAAACCCATGCATTCATTCCTCGGATCGGAGGATGGGCTGTGCACGATTTGCATACTACCTAAGTTCATTGTTAACCATTACATTGTTTATACAACTGCCTAGTAGTTGATTGAGTACAAATTAGAAGAATAGACCACTGCGTGCTATGGATTAGCTAATGTGTTAATAGCCTTGCTTTTTATACTGAACCAGACTAACAAGTATTTTCAGATTCCTAACTGGTTATCCACGCTGAAATTTGTTTCATGATGATCAATTCAAACTCTGGTTAAAATGACAACTTGACCAATTTATTACTTTTTTTTAGATATGAACAGCGTTTTAGAAATTATTAATTATTACATCACTTTCTTTTCTCTGACCTTTGTCGCGTCCAAGAGAATTTGGGATTCTGTTTCAATGTACTGACATAACTCGGCCACCTGAATGAGATTTGATGCATTTTTAATTGAATTTCTTTTTGTTTGGTATTAAATTATGGTTTACCTCAGGGACAGAAAGGAGACTACCGTTGAATACGGGTGTGACATGAAGGGCCTCGTGGAATGTGGAGATACAAAACATGGCTCCTGTTAATTAGTGGGAGAGAACCTAATAATTTTTAGTTGCTGTAATTGGAAAGAATGTACTTGAATCATACCTTGTTGTCCCTGTTGTAATCGGAGATAGAAGCAGGTTTTGATCACAGGACAATTTTGAAGGGACCAGGATGGTGAGCCAACAGGGAAATAGGTCGCCAATAAAGGAGCATAACGATATGAATTTAGAAACTTTCCCACAAAGTTGAAATGGGAACCGTAAATATGGAGAAATAAATAGCCTGGAAAATGGAATAATTTATATAATTTAATTCCCGTAATACTCCAATTTATAATTGAATTATAAATACCCAAAATTGGAGCTGGAGAATCTCTCAAACTTTCAAAATTTTGGTTCATGATTTCCAACCTTTCCACAGGATCCGAAGTCCCGACCGGGTAGGATGTCATTGCAAATGAGCTGTAACAGATTCATATAATTAAGTACTCCAACTAAAAAGGATTCATTGACTTACAATTTGTTGCATAACACATCCGGATGAGATTTAACGGGTATGGAAAAAAGTGCTGGAAGGGACGCCATAATTTCTGTGGCACTCTTGTTCTTCGCAATAAACTGGCGCAAACCACCAGTCACTAGTGAAAATACGACGGAGGTAAAACTAACGCCGAAATGTCTCTTAATCTGAAGGATGGTCGAAATTGGGATGGCTTTCCCCACAGAGTATGACCACTTTGCAGACTTTTCCTCTTCTGGAATCTTCCAAAGAGTTGTGGTCACCGTATTGTGAGCTAATTCTCCAACGAGAGAAAGTACTTTGACTGGAAGACGGAGGAAATATCCGGGGGTAAGAGGAATATGTCGGGGTGAGTGAGGTGCGTGCGGTGCCACGTCCCCAAACAGTCGTTGAGACATGAATAGCAAAGAGTAACCATCTGCGAGGGCATGATGGGCTCGGAAATAGAAAAGAGTGGATAGTTGGCCATCTATTTGGACTCCGGGGACGAGGGTAAAGTCCCAAGGACTTAGACGCGGTGAGAAAGTTCCGCACATGAGATCTTGGCCGATAACGCGTAAATCTGGGGTGGATAAGAAGAATTATAATTCAAACTTTAGTTGTGAGTAAAAACACTAATTTGACATTCACCCACCTTCCGGCGTTTTGGAAAGATTGGCATGCTTCACGACGTGAACATGGTGTCGAAGATTGAAATCTTGTTCCCATTTCCAAAACTTGTATCCGGCCCAATTCGTGATAAATTGTTGGAGTTGAGGATAACGAAGGTTGTTCTGCTCATCCTTGCAGTTGATGACTTGTTCTTGAAATCGTTTCAAGAGTGTTTCGTACTCGACAACGCCTAATAAACGATATATTTAAATGACTTACATAAACTATGTTCATTTGTATTTACAAACCTTTGAAGGTGGCTTGCATGACCATCACGCTTTTTGAGTAGTTGTCATCATCCACTTGAGCAAAGACACTGCTCGTGCAGGACATCATTTTGGCAAGATCCGGGCGCAAATAGGGTGCGAGTGCTTTTGCAATTGGTCGCCAAATAAAAGTTGGGATGAAAAATATGAGGCTGACGAGAAATAGGAGAAGGATTAACAATCCAAGAACAGATAAATAAATCTGCCACGCTATCCAGCGTAAAGTTTCTTGCCAATTTTTCGCCATTATTTTGTTTCAAGGGGACTTCGACCCTGTCTCGATAGATGTTCGCTTTCGAATGAGCTTTCTGAGTTGGATAAAACAGGAGTCTGATGGAAATAGTAAGGTTTCCGGTGATTCCGTAAAATTGTATTGTTGTTACATATTAGTAGGATACTTCATTTGATTCTTCATGGACTCGTTATCTCCTGAATGATCGATATGATGCTTGGACTGGGATTGACCGTGAGAAAAACCTCGTGCGAATAGGAGAGACAGGTTTGTTGGAGTGTCGCAATAAAACACAAGTGTATAATTACATAAGGATGGCAAATTATTAGACGGGAGGAAGCTAATATAGCCACAATTAAGTATTCAATACTATCTGTAGTAACAAATGAAAAATTCCTGTTAACAATCACGTAGAACAATTTTGACGTAACTCGAACTTTTTTTTTGTGTGTTGCTTGCGTCAAAATTATGGGTAGATGAAGCTCGTCGCATTGTTGACAAGTTCGTATGAATGCAAGCAAAAACATCATCATCAAAATTTTTAAACAATGTGAAAAAGATCAGTAAATTGTAAATTCATAAAGTATCGAAGATGCAGTTGGCATCCGTGTCCCAACTTTTCATGCAAAATGGCAATGTTCCAACTTTCCAGCCGCAAAAGTTGAATTAGCGCAAGATTCTTATTTAGAAGGAAATTGGTGTAGTTAAAATTACAAATGAGTAAGTTAGGCGTGGTCGTGGACATTGTCTACTGTGGAGGATGAGGATATCACTCCAAGTTTCAGAGGTTAAAAACCCAACTGGAACAAGCTTTCCCGGATGGTCAAATCGTTGTGGTATTGTATTTCACTATTTCGAAATGACTTTCTATCAATTTTATTACTCTTATCCTA
>JAAXNX010003390.1:0-10813 GCA_036491905.1 Folsomia manolachei
AAATGCAGGAAACCTGTGTTATCCTTACACGTACCAGAATACTTTTGTAACGCAAATTGCTATTTTATTATTATACGTTATTATTAATTAAACGCCTGGTCAGTCGCTGAGTGGTCAAAAAAAGTAATAAATTCAAAAAGACAAACATTTTCTATGTAGGAATGAATAAATGTGAAATATATCTCTGATCTCTTAATTTAGATGTACTTTTAGATTTACTAATATAATTCCCAGTTAATTCAGCATTTTATAGCAATTCATCCAACAACCGTAAAAAAGTCCGTGACGAGTGAGTAACCACATCTCCAATTCATTTGATGTCCTTCACAAGTTCTATTTTAAATTCAATAAAATTTGTAAGATTATTTATGAATTCAACCAATTATTTGAATCTGTTTACCAGCCATATTTTTGAAATTCGCCTGGTCCAATAATTCGGAAAGTTTTTGCACATTTGGATTTGTTGTACCGGTTTTCCACTCTTCAAGGATAGACAGAATGAGATCGTTATACAACAGCGTTCCCACGGCTAGATCTCGTTTTAATTGCAAACGTTTTGTATTTGGTATTCCAAGTGTTCGACTGAATCGTTCCCAATTTTCTATGAGAACAAAATCCTCTACTAATAAGTTAGCGATTTTTTCAGAATCAAAAGTTCGCCCTACGATTGTGTCTCCCATATTTGCAAGTATAATTGTTTTAAGAGGCTCTAATTTGGAGGATGATTTGAATTATTGGTCAATGATTAAATGTGAACGAGTTTTATCTTAATTCGACGGAGGGAGGAATTTTATTAGCAATAAGCGGTCTCATAGCCTTATCTTTTATTGAATGTGTGGAGATAACATTGTTGTATCAGCGTTGATTCGTTTGATTCAAGTCTTTTATCGTTGTAAATGGAATTGCGTAAAAGTGTTTTGCATATGTTAATCATTATTCAGGTTTATTCAGTGCAATATAATACGACTCATAATAAAGTGGAATTCGACAGTTTTTGGGCTTTTTATCATATTTGTTAAAATCTTTACTAGTCAGTAGGCTTGCTAATCTACAAGTATTATATGAGATGTGTTTTTTTAATGCGGATATGGTGGCTTAATTTTTGAATATTGTACAAAAGTAAGGTTTGGGAGTCAAGTCGCATTTTGGTTGAGACTGATCATATTGAAATTTGTGCTGTGGGATAATGGTTATGATAACTGAAGTCACTGATAAAAATTGGCCGAATTCATAAACGTTGACGGAACAAATTCTCCATCAAATTACGTTTTAACCTGACGTCAAGTGAGTGAATTGACTAACCACCCGTTCTCTTTGTGATAGCAACAGATATTGCGGTGATGGACAAGAGATAAACTAAGCGATTGATATAAAATCTTTTACTTTATAATAAAGTCACAAATTCGTTGCCATGTCTCACTGATAAATTTATTAAAATTAACGATAGCAAGATTAACGATTGACGAACGGATGCCAAGTTAAATTAAATGTCGAAAGTAATTACTGTGCCAGGAAGTCAAATTATCTGTCCAGATACCTTGACATGTTGACAATTATCTAATGTCACGATATCATGATTCGAAAACGTTGGCTAGGTTTAAATTAAAAGGTATTCCCAAGTTCTCAATTCAGTTTGCACACGAAGTGGAACACCTAAGCAATAAAAACTTCAAATGATTTGTTTGCAAAAATATTAAATATGAAAATCAAATTATTTTATCACAATTTATTCCTCCTGCTTGCCACAAAATCTATAATCGTCACAGGTTGCCATGACCAGGTAGGATTGATAATCTTAATTATTTGAAAATAACCTATTTTTCCAATCTTCAGCCAATAGGATTTCGAGACTGTCCAACTGATGACCCAATTGACCACCCGTCATATTTCCCGTTCCCTTATGACTGCAAGAAATTTATCATTTGTACAAATGGAGTACCTGTCGTGGAATGCTAGCCCAGAGGGGACGGTATGGAATCAAAACTTTGAAGTTTGTGATCACGTGATCGAATGTGTAATTCTTACAACTCAATTTGCAAAGTAAGCCATGGTAAACAAAAACCTTTGTTTTATGAAAAACAATATAGCTTAAATTAGAAAGAATTAGTTGTTTGAATCATAATCAATGTTTTTAAACCAATCCCGTTGAATGTGTTCTTACTTTATTCCCACTTACAGTATAACTGGGCAATCAACTACAGACGCAGAGCCAACAACAGCTATACCACCAAATCGTAATTATTGTGTGCAAAATAATCAAGTAAATATTCATATCGGAATCATTTTACAAAATCATTGCTAATTATTAATTAGTCATTAATTAGTCAAACATTTCTTATAAATTATTCAGAGATCACGGGAAGATGCCGCGGTCTGGTGTAGATCGGTTGGAATGAACCTTGTAAATTTGGATTCCGAAGAAGCTTATAATAGCGCCATGCAGTATCTGGGCAGTCATGGTAACAAACTGTTAGTTGTCATGATTACAATAATTACACCATATTTGTGATAGGAAATCACTGGGATCCTGGCAATATCTACTGGACGGACGGGATTTCATTAAATGGAAAAGACTTTATCTGGGAAACTACTGGACAACCTGTTACGAATTTTTATCCCATCGGTAGTGGAGAACCAAATGGAACCGGAAGCTGTATCGCGGTTATCGAAGGCAGAGATCGGGCCATGACCGATGAATTGTGTGCAAGGACGTCGAAAACGTTTGGACTTTGCCAAGGACCAGATTCATTGCCAATTTTGTGTCCGTTTTCCTAAGGAAGGCGATTCCACCCAGCAGTTTATTTTTTAGAATGGTTGCAAATTATGAAGGCATGATTATCAAGAAGCAATTCCGAGGACGTTCAATTTATTTCTGATTTATATAAAATGATGAAGTTTTCAATACTAGCAGTTCGACAAGAACGTCATTATGTATTAATTGGCATATCATAATTCGGCTAGTTAATACTTAGAAACCGTGCACTGGGATAGACAACAGTGCATCTATCGTGTAATACACGGTTTCATAGTAATACCTAGGTTCCACATCTTTTTTCATGTCGTACAATCTAAAACTGAAAATTCCTCCGGAAAAGCGAAGAACTTTTGTCGCCTTAATTTGTCTGGATAGTAGTTTAACATCAAAACTTCGACAGCAATAATATTTCCATTTGTCACAAACTCTGGCATCCTTCTCATAAATGCCAATCATCAACGGCAACAATACCGATATGAAGCACGGTGTAATTAGAGCGGTTGCCAGAAAAAATGCATACATCGGCATTAGCTCGGAGTAAGAATGAAAATATTTTAGTGATGGTAACTGCCACTGATTTTGAGAAACTTTGTTAAACTCGTCCGTTAAAAGTTGGATAAGTTGAATGGGGTGCGGGGGTAGTATACACTGGCTCGGGCTATCTGAGGCTGCACTGGAAGTTATTGAACCTTAGAATTAGAGCGTGAATTACAGCGTCATCTACTAAACTTTTAGGTAAGGTGGCTCATTTTCTCCCTAAGGTAAGCAGAGCACGGAAAGTCCCTTTAACAACGGCTTGAAAGAATTTTAATACCGAAAGTTTTTTGATTGTGAACAATCCCCGTTGTCCGATAGCCAGGGGATAGCAAGCCTTACGGAATTTTGCCATAAACTTTTTTTCCAGGGTTGACTGAAATTGCAAAAGTTTCCATGAGGCCAAAGTAATTTTAACGTGCTGATGGAAACGTCCCGAAAGTTCTAGTATAAGGGCCCAAGAAAATTGGAGTACCACAGTCCAGTAGACCAACAAGTTCTGAAATATTGGTGTAATTATTTTTTACAACTTAAAACCTTCCATTTTTGAAACATACGCGGTGAAAAGTGTCCAAATAATCCGACTGCTTAAAGATTGAATAATTGCAGACCAGAACCAACTGTGAAATAATTAGCTGGAGGAACAAAAATACAATCCCAACAGATCCCATTAGCTGCCCATGAATCAATTCGATGCAACGGTATTCGTGGGCCAGTGGCGCAGGAGAGGCTCGTAATGCAGCAATAGATTTATACCGGGTTTGAGGAAGGCCTCCGCGGAATTCTCGCCAAAGTAGAGGGAACGCTGAAACTATAGGAATAGTCGAAAATTAGTACAATCACACCACATGACTTAGAGAAAGTATCTTACGGAAATACAACTGTGCAACGTTAAGGAACAGAAGGGCAAGATATGCCAACACAACCGAGTAATGGGTAACATGGACGATACTAAGAAACCAGGCGAACAACCACCAAGGGAAGCCAAAGTCGGCTGGGAGATGGGAATATGGGTGAGCAGCAGAAGTTGGAAAAAACAAAAAGAAAGCAATAGCCGACATCGGGAAAACATTTGACATTACTAAGATCCAGCTTGTCCCGAAATCCAGTAATCGCGAGACCATTTCACTATTTGGGTTATATGTTGGCATCCAAGTGGCTGAAATGGAACGGAGTTACAGAAATTTTAAGTGATTAGTTGCAATAAATTGTCACCTTTGAATTGTATTAGGTGAAGGATGAGCTGATTTATGGCGAAAGCAAGGTCATCTTCTTTCCAGTGTATAACAACATGTACCACGTACTCAGTGCAGGAGGCGAGTGCGAACATGTAAACCATGTAGAATTCAGGATCCCCGTATCCATCTCCCCACAGTGACATTCGAATTGTGGAACCACACCAAAATGATGTGTTTATCAATCCAAGTAGCAAAGAGAAATGGACTCGTCCCCTTAGGTCAGGTGTTGAGACAAAGAGATGGCTTTTCGGGTTTAGTGTGTGGCTGAATACACCTATAGATGAAGCCATTTTTGCAGTGAAGCCAAGCAGCTCGAAATAGGTTTTGGTGTACATTTTTATCAATTTTGGGATTTATTTGGAAATTTATTAACTTATCAAAGGCAACTAGTGATAGACGGCTGGGGCGAAGTTTGGGAATGGAATAGGTTACGTGCAGATTCAGCTAATGTTGCCTTAATTACGGATCAAGTTAAACGATGGAATAAATAATGATAGACTGTTGAAACGGTAGAGATTAGTTAAAGACCTGAAGTTAAAGTTTGAATAAAAATAATAACGGATTGGGATACTTAGCAGTGAGTGGTTGGCTCAAGTTCAACTTCTAAAGTAAACTATGGGATTAAATGCAATTTTCTCTTTTGATGCATTACTTATCTAAGTTTTAGTGGTAAATTTGTTCCTGCAAATGGCTCGCTAAAATACCGATTACCGGTTCAAACACAATTTGGAGTGATTACTGAAATTAAGTTTATGTTTCCTGACATTGGGAAAGTAGCGTTTATTTTAAACTGATGGTGCAGTTTGCGTAAGTAACGAACATGAATGCGATTGAGTCTCGTAATGTCCTGTAATTGAAATTTATTTTGTGGGCACCAAATGCAATATAATTCGCAGTGTGAGACTATTTTGCAAAGGTTAAACTTTTGATGGCATTTTTGTTTTTGCAATAATTAGCCGGAAAATTATTCTGATGGCGAGGTCACGTGATATTTTATTGTACTCACCCTTCCCAATTTGTATTACAAATATTAATAGATGTTGTTTAATAATTAAAGAAATATTGAAATGAAGAATTAAATTAGGAGTATCATGCCATCCCATTTGAAGTTCTTTTTTAACATTTGGCCACCGTTTTAAAGTATGTAACACCTATTTTCTTCCCAAAGTAAGTAAGGCACGGAACGTCCCTTTCACGACGGCTCGTAGGAATTTTAAGACGGAAAGTTTTTTAATTGTGAACAGTCCCCGGTGCCCGATAGCCATGGGATAGCAAGCCCGACGGAATTTTGCCATAACCTTTTTCTCTATCGCTGATTTGAATTCTAGGCATTTCCATGAATCCAATGTAATTTTGTCGTGTAGATGGAATCGTCCCGATAGTTCCAAGACACAACCCCAAATAATTTGGAGGACTATTGTCCAGAGTATGAGCAAGTTCTGAATAAATCAAATTAATACTTAATTAACTTGAATTGTTGTTAAACTGGTGATGTTTTATTTACCTTGTGAAATGTGTCCAGTTCATGCCACTGCTTAAAAATGGAGTAGTTGCAAACCAGTACCAACTGGGCTAGGGATAGATGCAGGTATAAAAATAGCATACCGACAGATCCCATTAGTTGTCCATGAATTAGTTCAATGCAGCGGTATTCATGAGCTAAAATTGTAGCAGAGGCTCGTAGTACGGGAATGGATTTATACCTGGATGGATGGAGTCCTCCGCGGAATTCTCGCCAAATTAGTGGAAAGGCTGAGACTGGAGTAATTAGCAACATTAAAAAAGGTGAAAACCACTAAATGAAATTGAAGTATCTTACAAAAGTATAGTAACGAGAACGCAATGAAGATTAGGAAGACATAGCAAACGATAAACGAGTAGCAGACTGCATTCCCAAGATTAAGTAGCCACGCAAATAGCCTTAAAGTGAAATGGAGGTTGTCCGGAAGAAGTGAAAACGGGTGAACCGAAGAATGCGGAAAAAACAAAAAGAATGCGGTAATAGATACAGCTACAAAATTTGCACTCAGAATCTCCGCCATAGTCACGAGATCTAGGTACCAGGACAAAGTTTCGGTTTGAGGATTATATGTTGGCATCCATTGGGCTGAAATGGAAAATCGCACATTTTAAATACCCACATTTTTGCAAGATTTGTTCCTATTTTTTGCCAACCTTTGAATCCAATGGTATGAGCAATTAGCTGATTAGCGGCATACATAACGTCGTCTTCCTTCCAGCTTATGATTAGAATTGCACCCAAACCCGTAACTCCGCCGATGGCGAAGATGTAAACAATGTAGAATTCCGGATCCCCGTATCCCTTTCCGTACCGTAGATTTCGAAGAGTTGAACCACACCAAAATAGAGTGTTAGCCAATATCAGTGTAATCGTGTAATAGACTCGAGTCTTTAGAGCAGAGGTTGTAAATAATTGGCGGCTAACCAAAATAGAGTATTAGCTAATATCAGTGTAATCGTGTAATAGACTCGAGTCTTTAGAGCAGAGGTTGTAAATAATTGGCGGCTAGTGAGATTCAGCTTGTAGCTAAATACACCAAACGTCGTAACCAATTTGGTGGCGAGGAAAAGTAGTTTGAAATAGGTTTCGGTATACATTTCTGAGTGTGGGCAAAAATTGTGTAAAATATTTAACAATATCAGAAGCCACTGACAAGTTGAAATGTGAAACTGGAATCTGTTTATCGTCAATTTGAAATTAGAATAATAACCGGGCAAGGCACAAATGCATGGAGTTAAGGAATGTGGAGTTGAACTTCTAAATTAAAATGATGGGTTGGATACGAATTAAAGTATAAGTTGTGTAATGTGGGGCATTTTCATGAACAGGATGGTTAGAGGATTTGTCGCATTTCAAACCTATGATTTATTTGGACTGGGTCAATCATTATATGTAAATTAAATTTGAGCGGCACTGTTTTGTCCAGGACGGCTTTTTAAGGATTAGCGTTTTGTTGTAATATCTGTAATTTGTTTTGCAGTTGTCTAGAAGAAATCATTTGCGGTATGAAATTAATTTTAATGTGATTTTAGCTCGGATGGAATGTAATCAGTCAAATATTTGCTCAAAAATACTTTTTCACAAGATGACATAAATAACTTTTATTTGTAATCGCACGATACAATTTACATAACAAGTTTTAGCAATGTATTTTATTTAATAATTACAAATAAGTTGTCGTATAAGAATTAGATTTGGAGCTAAAACATAAACATTTGGCTAATTGCAAACAATGTTTTACAGTTTCAAGGTACTACCCAAATTATCTTGCTGCCGCGACTTATTTTCTGCCTAAGGTAAGTAGAGCACGGAAAGTCCCTTTCACAACGCCTTGTAGAAATTTTAGTACAGAAAGTTTTTTAATTGTGAACAGTCCTCGTTGCCCGATAGCCAGAGGATAGCAAGCCTTACGGAATTTTGACAAAAATTTTCTCTCCAGAGTTGACTGAAATTGCAAAAGTTTCCATGAGCCCAAAGTAATTTTAGTGTGTTGATAGATTTGTCCTGAAAGTTCCAGTACAAGAACCCACGATACTTGAACGACTACTGACAAAAAGACCAACAAGCCCTGAAATAAAGTTACTTTAATATTTTTGCTTGTATAATAATAATTTTTTGTGGAACAAGTTTTGATAAGAAAAATACCCGGTGATAAGTGTCCAAATAATCCCACTGCTTCACGATGGAATAGTTGCAGACCAGAACCAACTGTGAAAGACTTAGCTGGAGGAACAAGAATGCTACGCCAAAGCATACCCATTAGCTGCCCATGAATCAGTTCAATGCAGTGATATTCGTGGGCCAGTGTTGTAGCAGAAGCTCGTAGTCCAATAGTCGACTTATACCGATTGGCACTAAGGCCTCCGCGGAATTCTCTCCAAAGTAGTGGGAACACTGAACCTGCAATATCGGAGCATATGAGCAACAAAAAACAGCAAGCATGAAATAAAGTATCTTACAAAAGTACAACAACGCAAGTACAATGAACAGGAGGCCAGTATATCCCAAAAGAAACGAGTAATGGATAACATGGATGAGATTAAGTAACCATGCCAACAGCCGCAATGGGAGACTCAAATCGGCTGGGAGAAGGGAATAGGGATGAACTGCAGAATTTGGGAAAAGCAAAAAGAAAGCAATGATTGCCATCGCGACAATATTAGCAATAACGATGGACAGTCCGGTCACGGCATCCAGTAGTCGCGAAACCAGCTCGGTATTTGGATTACATGTTGGCATCCATGTGTCTGAAATTGAGAAGATTTACTTTCTTTTTGCTGGAGTAATTCGTAATTATTTACCTTTGAATTGCACGAGATGAAGGAATAACTGATTAATTGCAAGAGCTAATTCGTCATCGTTCCAGATAATGACAAGATGTACTCCAACTGTCGTAATGCAGCCGAGTGCGAAGATGTAAACAATGTAGAATTCAGGATCACCGTATGCCTCACCCCAATAGAATATTCGGATGGTGGAACTCCAAAAAAACAAGGCATTAAATAATCCTGGAAGACTGGCGATATTCACTTTTTTCTTCAAGCCAGGAGTTGAAAAGAGCAGACGGCTTTTAGGGTTTAGCATGTAGCTGAATACGCCGAATGTCGCAGCCATTTTTGTGGTGAGGGTAAATAGTTTGAAATAGGTGTTTGTGTACATTTTATTTAATTTAGACGTTTTTTTCGGAACGTAAAATAGAACCAAGATGGCTGAAAAGGAGGCTGGGAGTGAAATAATTTTGCATAGGCAGCTTCCGTTAATATGGGCAGGGTAGCGTTTAGAAAAAGAGCTTTTTGACCCGGGTAAAATAACTGTAGTTAGTGAGAGCCCTGAAATAAAGTTTAAATTGCGATGATACGGGACCGTGATAGGGTAAATTGCTCGCACCAATTGGCTCAAATTAAATTACTAAACTGAAATAGCGGGTTGAACAAAGTTTCGGCGTAATGGGTGTACAGAGCATTAGGCAACATTATAGAAGGTCTGCTTACCTTTAGTTTTTTGGACCAAGGACCCGTCGATGAATTTGTTTAGTATTTTCCACGTGTTCCCCATTCTTTTCTGATATAGAACGCAGCCTTCGCTTCCAAGAATCAAAAACTTTTAGGCACTTTTCAGGCGTGATTTTGGACCACTCATCATCCAAAACTTTGCAAAGCCCGTCCATAGTAGTCGCTCTCCGCTTGAAAATGGCTTGCTTTAAGACTCCAAATCCAAAAAAGTCCATGGGTGAGGCATCAGGAGACTTCACAGGAATATCTTTATTGGAAATGAGTGTTATTATTCCAAGATTTTGTTGTAATTCAGCTGCGTACTGGGCAGTTATCCGGGCAGTATGAGATGATGCAGCGTCATGATGGACGAACACCTTTGATGTGTCCTCCCCATACAGTTTTGGAACTTCAATTTCCAAAAGAGGTTTCAACACCTTCTCAATGTAATACTTTGCATTTATTTTTACATTGTGGGGCACTCGAATTAGTGGAAGCGTCCCACGGCCACTCATGGCACCCACCACCATAATCTTGTCCGCAAACTTTTCGCTTTTTTCACACACATAGTTTTCCATCTCACTTCTTGTTTTGGAGTAGCAAATTCTTCGGGATTTTTTGCAATCCTGAGAGAAAAATAATGCTTCGTCCAAGGTAACCACAAATTCCGACCGATTTCCTGCCAGGTGACTTCTGTAGAGCTTGCGAGAAGTCGTCTTCCGTATCTTTTTGTGGCGTTCCGTGAGTTTGTGGACTTTTGTCTTTTTAAATGTTTTCAAGTCCAAATTTTCGTGCAAAATCCGGCCGATGGTGCGCTGGGAGACCTGGTGTTTTTTTGCCAATTGGTTTTGAGTTAGTGGATTTTCTTTTTTGGCGTCACGAGCTACTTTTCTCACAAGCGTCGGTTTCCGTTTTTTGAGTGGATAATTGTTGGAGGGCTGTGGTAAACCCAATTCCATTGCGACGTTTCTTTTCCCAACACAGTTTTTTACACGATAGACCGTGCTATCAGAAACGGTGATTCCTTCACTTCCGAGGTGCTCAGTTATTTTTTTAGGAGCCATTCCTACTTTGCAAAGTGCCTGGATGGAGTGAAAAACTTTAGGGTCGATTTTGGGACCCATTTTTTAAATTTTTAAAAAAAAGTGTGAACAAGTGTGATGGAGAATCGCTTCCTCTTTATAGTTTATTTTGAATTTGCCAAATCCATTCAGGGGTCTCTGAGATATACGCAAATACCGAGGCCTTCTATAATCTTGCCTAATGCTCTGTA
>JAAXNX010003391.1:0-10809 GCA_036491905.1 Folsomia manolachei
ATGCCAAACATTTTGGACCGGGATCCCTTTGAAGACTTATCCAATAGCTGAATTCCTCTTCTTTGAAAAAAGACAAGTTTTCAATCATTGGATCCTTGCTTTGACTGAATAGTCCAAACTAAGCTAAGCAGAATGAGGGTGTGATGTGGGAATTTGAGATTCCGTCCGTTTTCCGGGCTGAATGAATCAATCCTTTTGATCCAGATTGAATAAACTAAACTTTGTTGGTTGGACCACACACAAATGGCTTGGGATGGAATGGGAAATATTTTGTTGTAGAAGAATTTTAATTGTGGAAAGATTTCAAGTATTTGTGATTATCTTAGTAGGTCATTAGTAAGGATAAATTGTCACTGGTGTCGAGAAAAACGCGTGGACAATCACGGGAACTATGATTTATCCAAAATCCTAACCCATCACGAAATCATTCCCATTATTCCGTCGAACAAAAGTCCTTTTTTGCCTTTGGTTGCCGTTTGTATACTAGCTTTGCTTTGTGCAAAGCTGGAGAACTTGTTCAGAGTGATTCTCGTCCATCCAACTATCCAAACCGTATTTTGTCTGTTTTTTTTTATTTCCTTGTTTTCTAACTAGATTGCATTGCATTCTATTAGACAAAATATAAAGGATTCTACTAAAACGGTGGGATGGAATCCAATATATTTGTTTGAAGAATTGAGCAACTTTCCCACTTTGAAGTGAGAAAGGAATCGGATTGGAATTTGAACGGAGGGACGGACACTTGGTTGATTTTGTATTTTTCCAAATGCTGGTCAGTCAGATAATGGAAATGGAGCTTCGAGAATTCATTCGACTTCAGAGTAGCAATCGGAGAATATCACCCAAAACAGATTTCCCCTTTTTCCATGAAATCAAAGGAAAGGCTTAGGATTCCTAAGGAATGAAGGAACTCGCATTTTGAGTTGGCTTGCTCTGGAAATTTTCAATATTTTCAAAATTCTAAAATTCTGTATACCCAAAAGGAATGGAGAAGTGTGATAAATTGAGCAATTTTTACTAAATTGAGCTTAACCGTTCCAATTTTGATGTAAGCCTTGTAAAAAGTGAATCATTTCAGGAATTGGAATGAATTTGATATTGAGAACGGTTTTTGTGAAGTACATAAAATCTTCAAGTGGAGCCCATCACTCAGTCATGTAGCAAACCCAGATCAAAGTATATGGATGGAAGCAAGGAATTGGAATGGAGCAATTTCTCAAATTGATGATGGAAATGGAAAGTTGCAACATTTCAATCCCATTGAAAAATTGAGGCATTTCATCCAATCTTTGATTGCTTCAAGTTTCTTGCATTTGGATTATTCGCGTGATATTCATAACAGTTTCATCTTTGCTAATTTATAGTGCAAAGTCTCAATTGTAAAGAGATGTCAATCATGTCAAAGTTAACGGTGACAGAGTATATTCCAGCCTAAGACTTGGTCATCTATATCTTTTCTATGACGGAATTGTATAATAATAGAAAGTCAAAGTTGGACTTATCATCTTTGTCCAGGCAGAGGATGGAAAGTGACGAGGAAACCAATTCCATTGGCATCCTCCTCCAATTCACAATCAGTAGTCTTACTTCTTGCTGCATAGTCAAAATCCTTCTAGACGTAGAGAGCTCTATTTTTCTACTTATCCAAACCCAACTGGTTCCTGGTGTGGTGGAAGGGATGATAATATATCTCCTGTCCTCCACGGCATGGACAGGGCGATAGAGAAAGACAAGAGGGAAAGCAAATCAGAATCCGACGGATGGAATACCAATTCCATATCTTTGCCTTGCAGAAGAGAGAAAACTCTTCCTGACCAAAAAGCAGTCGGGGACAAGGCATACTTAGCTGGACATGGACAAACTAAATTGCTATTCCATTCTCAATTCGGAGGCAAAGTCTTACAAGGCGTAATGTACATATTACGGGAGAAAGAACTAAGCACACAATACTGACTCATTTTGGGGTGAAAGTTACCCGGTGAAAGAAAGAGTAAGGAATGTAATTATAACCGAATTTTGTCACATGAAACCTGCACTCTCCTCTGGCGAAGCAGTGTCCAATTCTCAATTTTCTTATTCTTATTTGAGGAATAAGAAAAATTCTCTGGGATCGAATACAGAATATCGAATAAATGTTTGGAGGAGTTGAGCCTCCTTATCCTGTGCTGGCAGCATTTGTGATGACGATGCAGTGGTCAACCATTCAAGAAAAAGATCAGATGGAATAGAAGATATTCTTATTTCTCATATTTCTATTCCCCTTCTCATTTCTTCTCTACTAGAGTCATATGCCGGGTTATTTTAGGAAGGAAAGCGGTAGAAGTCCAGGAGAAAATAGATCTATCAATAACAGGGTCCAGCAAAATATCCAAATCCCAACTTTCTCCGTGCACGAATTTTGTGGAAGGCTACATCATGATTCGTTTTGGCTTTGGCATTACTTTAAAAGTGCAATATTTTAGAAAATCTAGTAATTTAGTGAACGCAACATTTGGTTGTTCCCAGTCCAAGTATGACACAACTGGCCAAGACTGGTTAACGTGTGGCTGTAGATGGAAATCGAATTGGAAATCTTTCCTAAATTTGCTTGACCAACAAAGTGGAAAAGAGAGAAGCTCGGACGGAATACCCAGGGAATTTGTGCATTAACATTATTTTTCTGTAGGGAGATGTTCTAATATTTCTGGTCACTACTTATTCCTCGTCTTCATAGTATGATTTCTCTGAAGATATTTGTAATTAGCTTCAAAATTCATACATATTTTTTCAAAGTAATTTTACAATTATAGTGAAACAGCTCTCTCGCTCCCAAGTTGTGGTTGCATTTGAGTGAACAGGAGCTCAGGGAATAAGTCGAAGTCCCTCGAAGATTACTTTTACATTTGCCAGTTATAGGTTTGGACTTTGGGCAGTGCAGGGAGATCCACTTTGGTATCGAATATCTCGTATTCAACAGAGGAATAAGTAGAGAAGAAGAAAAAAGAAATGGAATCGGAATAACATAACGACACCAGGATCACATTCATTTCTTATTTGCTGCTTTTGATATTTATTGCCACTCTGCCATCCTTTTTGCTTATGTATAAGCCAGCCACTTGTGTATTCTGCAGAGTGAACTATTCTTGTCTAGTAAACAAGGACAGGCTACTAACATAACGATCACTATCCAATTTCCAATTTTGCCAGTCCTTCCTGCATCTCCAAGGTGGGTAAGGAGCAGACACATGTGGGTGTGCAAAATTCAAAGAAAATGTGCCATAATATAAAATATCTTATGTTGAATTATGCTGGGAAAGGATGCTGGCCTGCATCCGACAGAATACCAATTGCTGTTTGGCTCATCTTCTTCTCTTCTACTTTCCCAAAAACACAAGAATGGAATGGGCACCATCTTTTTTTAGAATCATGCAAAGCAAAAATAATAAAAAATCTTGGAATAAAGAGAGGAAGTGGGTTGGCCAGTCGTTTTTATAACTGCCCCCATCCCAGGGAGAAAAGACTATAAAATTTATTCTGCTTACTTACAATCCACCAGAGACACTTGAGCAGGCAGTCTAAGCTACATATTACTTTGATACTTTATGAGCTGGCAGGCGGAGGGAGTAAGGAAAAGAGGTTGGTAAAAAATGAATAAGATCCGACACAGAGATGCTCATTGTAATATCTTGGGACCGCCCATTTCCTTCCTTCTTCTACCACCGGGTAAGAAAGATTCCCTGAATTTCTCTCCCCCTTTTCCTCAGGAAGATTTCCTCAGATCCTGCATATTTCCATTTCGAGAAACACTAAATTCATTCGGATATCAACTTGTTCCTATTTTTGACTACATTGATAAAAGAAGGTTAGGGTATGTAGTGTAAATCCAAAGGAGCAAGGGTGCCAACAGGAATTTGTTAACCCTTTTTGTTCGCATGGATGTCGGCTGTCTTTTGGAAATCAGAAAATTTACTTGTGCCCAACTCCCCATCCTTTCTGTCCAGTTACTGGACTCCAGTCAAATGAATGTGAACAGAATAAAATGCATTACGTTCCATGAAGTGGCTGACTGGAGAAAATGGGGAGAAAGGCTGATTTTTGAGTAAATTCTGAAGCCCATGTTCTTCCCCTATCCACTCTCTTTCTCAGTTAATGGCTAATGCGTAATAATTTCCTCGCTTATTTTTATGTCACCTCATCCCTCGTAAATTCTCAATGCGCCAGTTGGGAATTGCACATTTCTCATTTTCAAGTGGAGTCTACGACGAGACCCGAATTTCAACTTTTACTCGCTCTTTGATCATCAAATGCAGATTACAGAATCTGTAAATCGGGAAATGGACAAGTTTTTCTTCCAGAGCGAGAATTGGTGGCAGAGTTTTTGAATGGAAATCAAGTTGATCAGATGAAATGAAGTGGTTTTGATGGACATTGTGGGAAAATAATGTGATGCAATATATTATGGAAAAATTCGGGAATTTTGCTCTTTTCACAAAAGAAGACGAGAGTGAAAGAGGAGGTGGAGGGGTAGTCAAAACGAAATGACGGGAGCAATAAAAATTGACATTCAAATACCTCCAGTCAACATCACACTCTTCTCGTTCTTCCTAAAAGTTTGTGATTCAAGTGAAAGTTGTGCTGAAGGAGGATTCACAAATTCATTAATTTCTGTCGAAAATGAATAAAACAGTAAATGAAACAAAATTAGAATGGCACAAGACCAAGAGAAAGTTGTCAGTTTAAGGTTCTCTGCATGTTTGAACCTCTTTATTCCTTGGAATTGGAAAGTCTATGTCCGGAAGGAAGTCCGCTCAGACAGGGGTCTTTTCATCCATCTCCTCTCTGGAAATGAAGTTTGACTCTGATCCATCCGGGTAGTTTTATAGCGACCCCTCCACAAGGAAGAGGGAAGGATGCATATGTATTTTACTCCAGTCCTTGATTTGTGTATGCATGACTCTACATTGAGTCCGGAGATTCTTCTTGGGAAGTTGGTTGGCCAAGGTTTTTGTCGTCGTGGACTTATCCATAGCCATAGTGGATCGTGTCAGCCTGAATTTCCTCTCCCTGTTCTCAACGTCCCTCCAATTGCTTGTGGTGGTGAAGTGAGAAAATCAATAGGAAAAGAACATGAATGCTAAAGTCGATGGGGCAATAAAAACGGAATCGTCTCTGAATCTCATTTCAGGATTGGAAGCTCTGGAATTGGATGGAATGGATGAAATTCTACAATTTCACTAGGGCTCACAACTTCAGAATGAATGCTAAAGTCGATGGGGCAATAAAAACGGAATCGTCTCTGAATCTCATTTCAGGATTGGAAGCTCTGGAATTGGATGGAATGGATGAAATTCTACAATTTCACTTGGGCTCACAACTTCAGTAAACTGGAGGCTTTGCATTGGAGGGTGCACAGAGATTGTGGTGTGGGTGGAGTTGCAATTAGAGTAAATTTAAAAGGGGTGGGGATAGGTTTGTAAAAAATAATTAGACCTCTGACGCCCTTGATGGATGGACAGTAGCGTTACATACATATTCCATTCTCTGTGGATTTTATTTTTATTTTATTCCATTCTATTCTGTTTTATTTGAGAATTTGAGCCCTTCCTTTCCTTCTTTGATGTTTGATGTGAAAGCTAAAGTTGGAGAGAGAGACGAGTTTTAGGTTGGATTTTGGTCCCGAGTTTTAGTATATTTTTTAGACTTTCCGTCTCAGAACAGAATCTCTGGAGTGAAACGAAAAGAAAACTTACTTCCTGACTGAGCTCAAAAAAGAGGGCTCCATTCTGTATTCAGAGAATAAAACGGCAATAGAATTGCTATAACTGAGTCACTAAAGTTGAACCAGAGGAATAACAAGTAAGAGTTGACTACTTCTTAAACTTTTAGATTACCAACATTCCTCCTTTCCTCCAACCATTTTCTTATTCAATGGCAAAATTCCTACAAATAAAAATACGACCGACTTTAACCTCACTCTGACTTTCTCTTTTGTATAATTTTCTCAGAGTTTTACAATAAAAATGGGCCCAAAGTTGAGTTTGGTAGGAGAATAGCTAAAGTTGCAGGATTTGCGTGTTTTCATTTAGCATTGTCCGAAATAAGTTTGGAGGCAGGTCAGACTTTCATGTCGGGAGTGATTTACACATTTCTATGCGATGAGGATGTGGTGGTTGGGAAGGCAGTGTATTTATAACTTGGGCAAGTTTCCTGGTAGTGAAATCAATGTGACGGGAAAAAGTCAAACCCAACCAAACTCATTCCACAACTTGTTAATTGGACACGACAACGGTTCAACGGGAGTCAGGATCATGCAACACATGCACAATTCTGAGACATGTCATTCTTTTCTAGGCACATCATCCACACCCTGCTTGTCTTAGACTTTCACTTGCTTTCTCGTAGGTCAGATAGTGACTGATCTGCCATTCTAATGACTTCAGTGGAGTCTCCAGTAAACGAGTGATTTAGTACAAGGCTAACTTTAAGATGGTTGAGGTTACCAAAGGCAAGGAAGTATTTTGTATGGCTGCATTTTCTTCCTGGATGCCCCCAATATTTCGATTACCATGTGGCTCCTCTGAGAAGACAAGACTTGGAGAAGGGCGAGATATTAATATGATGAAGAATATTAGTGGAGAGGATGGCACGAGGCTGGAATAAAATGTGTGTGTTGAATGTAGCGAAAACTTTCCTTAATCAGACCATAGCTGGGGAATGAGATTCAGAAGATGGTGGTCTGGTGAAATGTGCTTTGTTGGTTGAGGTTGAGCGTGATGATGATAAGAAAGCAAAGCGGTAATAAGTCCATGAGTCGCAGCCTCAGCCAGAAAATATTGCATTATATTACGCAACACAGTCTCTCCTCTGTGCATTAGTTATGAAAAGTTGGTTTCATTTCTTTCACTTTCTTTCATCTTGGCGAGGTGGAGGAATTCTGGAAGAATAATATCCAAACTAACACCAACCAGTCGTATAATAATGAAAGAAAGAGAGATTGGTTGGGTCTGGTATGTTTATTCTGGCAGAATTTCTGGGTTTTGTGATATGTATGAGGCTTAGAAGCATATTTATTTTTGGGGATATAATGAAAACTGGGATAGGGATCATGCAAAATTATGACGAGCTCGTATTTCAAGATGATAAAAGTGTTTGTCTTAATTGTAATAGGGCCAAAATTGTACATCAGCAAGAAACATCATGAAAATAGAGAAGTTGAGCAACCAAAAAGGCTCTTCTTGTGAAGATGACTTTCTCAAAATTGGATCCTCCCAAAGGAATTCAAGTTTTTTTTAGTTTTGAAATGGAATACGGAAAACATGTTTTTTTACCATGAATGGATGGAAAAGCCATATCTCTCGAGTTGTCATCTCCGTCTCGTTTTTCGTCTTGGACCCCACTTTACTTTGGGGACATTTACCCTTCACTCCCAGAAAGTAAAAGTGGTGGAGGAGGCAAAGAGCGTCATTTGTATTGCAGTATCCTCCCTTCTTGGATAATATTCTTTCTTTTTTGACTATGTATGAAACTTGAATGCTTTCTTTAGTGGTCAGTCCTGGAAATCGAAATGTCTGTCACCACAAGGGATTTACGTATTGTTGTCGCTCCATTTCAAAAGTGTCAAGTGTGCCCGGTGTCAGATTCGCCCACCCATTTATTCACCAGTGCATGGAACTGGACTCATTGCCAGACTTTGTCGAATTGACGTGTCACTTTCTTGGAGAAAGTGGCAGGTTTCCTTTTATATTTTTTATTCCGTAGGGAAATATCTGGAGTAAAGGAAGTATAATAAAAAATACATATTCAGGTAAGGAGTGAAGATTCTGGAAGAATTTAGACGCCTGGAATAAAGAAGATTTGTTTTACCTCGGAATAATATTTTTGTATTCTATTTCAATCCGGGGATGGTAATTTAGTCTGGAGCACAGAACTGAGTTTGGAGATGGGAGGGTGTGATGTTTAATTTGATAAATGTTGGGCTTTGGTGTTTGGCTAGAGCCGTATTTTATGGGAAGGCACGTACCTTCTTAGTCAGCTAGGGTCTCATACTTCAGTTACGCAATGAGATGAGGTTTTTGGCAGGGAGAAAATAAGCGTAATGTAATGTATAAAGATGGTGATAATGGAAATGCCCGCAACTGATGACGATAATGATGATGATGAGCTGGAAGAGAGATATGGCGGAAGCTTATTTCTTTGCTTTTACCCGAATTCTGCAAATATAGTTTCCTTTGCAGCCATTAACTCATGTCGGAAAGTGTGCAATCTAGGAATTAAAGTTGCTCATAAATTCTGCATCTAATGTAATATATGGATAAGGACAATTTCTGGAATGAGTTGGAATTACACTGGTTTTCATGGAATAACTCGGGAGTGGTTGTGTATTCTATCTAAAACTAGGAAGAGGTAACTTTTCCTGCTGAAAGTTTCATTATAAAGGTTTTCTCAACAAACTACTAATAAACTCTGGGAATGAGCTAGGTTGACTAACTAACCAACTATGGAGTAATACCAAGTAAGGCCNTCACTCACAACTTCCTCTTGTCTCTGGACTATGAGACGTTTTCACATTCAAAGGAGGGGGCCATCCACAAAGTTTGTAGGAAGATTATGAGTGAGAGATCTGTTGAGTTAAACTTTTAAGAATTTTATACGTAACTCAGTTAAATTTACATTTAGAAAGACATTATTGGTAAGTTATCCCGAAATAAGCAGAGCACAAGTCCTTGTTAACTAAAAGAGCCAACTTAAACTCGGAGCATCGTCTCATCATCCATCCGGATTCTTTCTCATCAACTAATCAGCCCATCACATATCCCTCACCCTTCGTCATCTTAGCTTAACTTTCCCTCTGTCTACTGCTTCTTAAATAAGAGGAGTAAATACAAATATAAATTATCCTCCAGTTCCTTATATCGCAACCTTTCCCAAAACTCAACCGAGTCCAATCCAATCTAATCCATTTTGCACGATCTGCGTTTGACTTTTGTTCAGAGCTAAAACTTGATCGGAATATCCAACACAATCATGGGACCAGGTGGACGTTTTGGGGATCAAGTCATAAACTGGCATCGTCCATCCAGTCGCTTACAGAGACACTGAAGCATCTCAACTGAGTCTAATTGTTCATTTTCCATTCTGTGACAGTCGGCTATGCTTATGTCACAAAGGTTACTTTCTCCAGCCAGGTATTGGATGAGAAACTTTTTGCTCCTGGTTTAATTCTCATCACTTATGAAACAAGAATCCATCCCGTCTTTTGTCTTGACATTAACCTGAAAGTCTTCACTTAATCATGCTTCCTTCGTTTCTAGTCTTGTGCTTTCTAATTTTTGGGAGATTGGATGTGGAGCCCAGAGAAAGGCAGGGAACGGACTCATTAATTTCCAGAAGTAATAATTTGGCAGAGTAAAAGAAAACTTATAACAATCCAACTTTGATTTGGGTGGATGATGGATGGTGGCTGCACCTGATAGTGTGGGATGGAGCTAGTTGGAGAGAAAGTCGTTAATTTATTAGGGAATAAGAGAAAAAGTGAACAATGCAAAGAAATGTTTCCTTCCTCCTTACAACGCTTGTGCTGCTCATTTCTTTGTGTTATTAGTGTAAAAAAAAAGTTCTTTATCATCCTAAATTAACTGGGACTAGGCTCATATTTGGGGTGGATGCATACATCAATATTTCTTCGTAGAGTCAGATTATACAAACTTTAAGAGTTCAGACATTTTCAGAAATTAGTACAATTGTTCATGAACAAACTGTGTATTGCCTTTGTTGCGTAATTTGACGAGTTTCATGGACACCATCATCATTGATCTCCTTCATTTATGTTTAGTATTATTTCTACTTGTTAACAATCAAAGAAATCTCAAGAAAAAAGGCGAGCATAGTCAAACTCTGTGATTAATGAAGGCCTTTGGTTGGTTGGGCTCCTAATTTCTGAATTTCTTGCCATTTGTTATGTCCACCCTGAGCAATATATTGGCTGCTCTCACTCACTTCTGGAATTTGTGAGTCGATATTTCGGCATTTATTCTGTTCATGCACCTTCATCCAGGCGGGTCTTGCCATATTATTGCTCTCTTTTAATAATAATGATGCCTCAGCTAACCTGGAGCAGAGAATACATAAAGAAATAACTCTGCTCCCAGATTACTGCTCTTTTCATATAAATCTTTTGGCATTCTCCACCCATGTTGGGACTGGACTTTGATAAAATGGATGAAGCATATTCACAACACGGGCCTTCTCATGCTTTATATATGTCTAATCACATTCCCATACTTTTCTTAGAAAGCGAGGTGAACAATCACCACGTCGTGGGATGTTGTGGGTCATTCCAGCTCCAAATGTGCGACTTGTCCCTTACGGAATCATTTGTGAATGCACTCACATCCCAGCCATCGAACCAGGAGATCAGATTCCGTTAATGCTCTCAGTCTCATTATTTTCTTACGAAATAGGAATACGAATTTTTCGGAATCCATCATCGTAATTTCCTTCCTTATTCTGTAGATGGTTGTATACGCACCAATAAAAATTCAGCAAGCCGGGCCTTCCATCAGATTAGTCCGTATTTTGTGGATTAATGAGCTCACTAGTTGGATTGGATATTAGACTTATTCATAGTCAATAGCTGGACTAAGCCAATTTACTACGGCTCAGTCTCTCATTTTGTGCTTTATTCACAATTTATTCTTTTATTGCGCATTTTATTCAAGGCTACTTTTCTAATTCGAATTTTATATTGAGCCATTCTAGAGAGCTAAGGCCTTTCATAAAACATGAACTCATTTCATTGATGTTGATTATGGTGAAAGTGAGGGGGTGCTG
>JAAXNX010003392.1:0-10806 GCA_036491905.1 Folsomia manolachei
AGGAGGTCAAGAAGGCTGGACTAGTTTGATCTGCTATTGTGCGAAGAAAAGAATAAATTGGGAATTAGGTGAAAAATGAGGCAATGAGTAACAGCTTTTCGAAATAGGTGCGAATCCTTGCCGTGTACGGATCGGAGGGCGGAATCCATTGTTCTATAAATAATGGCAAATTTTGTAGTCAACGTAATCATAGAGCTAGACTTGCTTTACCGGCGTAATTGCTGAGATAGTTAATTGTCCCGTTGAAGGAACTGGACCAAAGTGAGGGCCGAAATGCGAATAAACTTATTCCCACAAGCAATACGACATGAATAAGAAGCACGATGAGCAGAAAAAAGAACGTCTGATCTGCCTGATGGCTGTATTTCCAAATTTGAGAGAGTTCGAATGTTGCAAGGACGAGGAAAAGGGTGAAGATTCCGAAACGTTTTAATCCATTGGTTTTGCTCCGTGGTATAAAAGTCCGACGACGGATTGGGTCCCAATTTATTAGAGTAATGCACAGGGCGTAACATATTTTCAGGGTGGTGCCAAAAATGCAGAAAAAGAAGCTTGTGAAAAGTTTTGTACGCAATTCCTGCTTCCGGAGGGATGGCATTTTACGATGAGGTGACATTGTTTTGTTTCAGGTTCTGCGAATGTGGATTTCAAATGTGGAATGAAAATTATTCGTCCTTGTTCTTCACTAAAAGAATACCTTAAAAAATGGAGCAGTAATATCCGTACATGCAAATATAATTGCAATGCTCATTAAAATACGAACTTTTAACAAATTAATGGACAATTAGGTTGAACTTGAAGTAATACAGTGCTTAACTCCACAGAATTTGCTTATCTAATACGGTTGTGGTCGAATTAACGACTCGCAATTGCTCGGATTATTTAGCAGATAACTAAAACATCCAAGTAAAATGGATGAGTTAACTTGTATGGCTTCAAATAAATTCTAAAAGGCCGAAAATAATTAAATTGTCGTTTTTATCCTGCAATAGTTTCACCTTGACCTAACAAAATAGAAAGTTGGCAAGTTTACTGTAGTTATGTTATGGACCACTTTAGGTCCGCATTACCAAAAAACTTTTACAGATTGTGACAAACTTATGCTTTGTAATGGTTTTAATTCATGGCAGTTCAAAGTTTTAACCGACTTTTTTAATCTCTAACCATGTAGAAATTGTGTGTGGTAAATTACAATTAGAAATTGCGACTCAGAAAGCCAGTCAAGTATTTAATGAATGGTGTACCAGTATTAAAATCAATTTCATGTATTCGTACGTTCGTAATGGTTGGATTTTAGTTAATTTTATTTTGTTTAGATCTATTTTGGCATTGTCCAAGATTAATGAATGGTTAGTAATCATTACGAGAACGAATCATGAGAATTAGCTGGAAGTAAAAACCTGTCCACTTATTGGCCGATACCTATTTTGACAATCCTCACTGCATGCACGACAAGATAGCATTGGATGGAGTTCAACTCATAATGTTCTCAAATTATGATCAGCAAATGATAATTCCAGACTAGGATTAGGTAACATCCTCATAATTCGGAGGCACTGCAACGCAATAATAGCCTTGTTAGGCTACATGTTTTTGACATGCCAATATCCAATGCGTTTGTGAATAGGCTTACGTGTCTCAATGGACGCTAATGATGCCAGTGAAGACCTTCTTGATCCCAATGCGGAATATGAGGGAGGAAAAAGAGAAAGCAAAGAAAAGGATCTAAAAGATAAAAAGGAGATTGATCTCCTTCTGACTGGAAGCGTTAGTGGGGCTGTAGAAAGTGAGGCTAGATCGTCGACAGTATCACTGGGAATGGGATCCTCTTCTGTCAACATTGCAGAGAGAAGTGGGGACTTTGAAGTTGTTCCAAGAATGAGAGGTAGACTGCCGGACGCCGTTTTTAAATCCAGTGTAATGACTTGAATCTGTTGGATTAAAATTTGAGATAAAAATTACGAAAAATCTGGGTTTTTGAAACGTTTTCTAATAAAATTTGCAACCAACTTACCACAATTTCATATCCCACACTAAAAAAGGGTTCGTTGTTCCACAGGTAGGATGCAATCTTGGTTTTACTTCCCAGTTTTCCACTTCTTTGGCAAATTTCCCGTTTTAGGAACCTTTTGTAAACGACACTATCCAAAACTTTGGCATCCTCTTTGTCATTTTGTAGTCGAAACTTTTGCGCCAAAGAAACCACAACTTTTTTACACCCACGCGCAGAGAATCAAATAGTTTCATGGTAAATGGGATTCTTTCCCGACAAAGGAATTCACTCCGTGGCAAGGTAAGAATGACTTTGACCCCATCCACGCTCACTTCTTTTTCCAATGGATTCAATAATTCGAGTCTGGGACCAATTTGTGATTGTGGACGGAATTGAATAACTTTCTCCTTCAGGATGACATACTCGCCGTACTTTTCCATTAAGACGACCAACTTGTAGGTAATGGAGAATAGGGAGGAATGATCAAGAGATGGTGGGCAACACTCTGGAATTGTTAGGAGAAAAGGATATGATTGAATATCGTTTAGATTTGCTTTTAATGTTGTTGTCCGTTTCCGTGGGCGACATAATTGTTGAAATGTCGGGCCAAGTTGGAGATGGGATAACGGAATTAATTCCACTTCTGGGGGTGAGAGGTGTTGGGAATTTAGGACGGAGTGGAGTTCGATAAATAGGCCTGAAATTAGGAAGCCAAATTTTTGTTAAATTCGGCGATTAACTGGTTAACCTTGATTTGCATGAAAATGCAGAACTGTCTTGTAATTGTACTTACCCGAATGCGGCTTGTTCATGATCACTTCCACGAATCCAATAATGGTTCGAAATGTCGTAGTTTTAACTGTAATATTGACCCAATCAGGAAGTTCTTGGGGTCTTTGTTGCAATGGTTTATCAAACCGGGTAAGTTGACCTGATCGTGGTTCCTGAGCGGATTTTGCAGCACGTTGTGCTTCAGCTGAATTTTTTATTATAAGATAAGACATTTTTCTAAATTTGGGGTGAAATATGTAACAAGGAATAATATTTAGTGAGATAACGCAGCTGTGGAGCTTCTAAGACTTTGGGAAGAAGAGAAAGTTCGCATTAAGTCGGGAAATATTGATCCAAAGGTTTAGTTGTGTAACATATTTTCTCGTTTTTGCCCGTATCAAACCAAATGCTTAACGTTTGCCAAGCCACAGATGAAAATGTCCATTAATGCCATTCTGTGTTTAATGATTTGAGTAAAGCCCATAAAATTCAGTACCTTTTTTTGTGGCATTACAGTGAAATACGCTGGATCATATGTGAATATTTTTGTTTATCGGCACAATGCTTGCTTCTCTTTACGATGTGTGCATTTACCTTAACACTCCAAATGATAACCGATAACTTGGAGCATGCAGTAAATGAGTAATGTGATAGGCAGATGTTACCAATGGAATTACACAGTTCAATCCGATCACTTTTGAACACCGCTTAATTTCTGTTAAAAATTGGCCGGTGGAGGGTGGCAATTATTTCTATTATGCACCAGCCTCAGTTATTGTGTCTAGCAGGAATAGAATCTACTTCTTTGGTGGAGAAACCTTCAACAGCTCTGTTCCAGAATATGTTTATCACGATGAGATTTTCTTTGTTGACTAACTCCACTTGATGGGACACAGTGCCCGTCGGCATCTTCTTTACCAGTCAGCATGACACCGACAACGTCAGAATTTACTGTCGAACCACCCAGCACTACCTTGAATCCAGACTTTTTTACATGCAACAATCATACTAATGGTATATAGATAAAAAATAATTCGCTTATCAAATTATCTCAAATTGGTGTATTTGTTTACAGGACTTTACCCTCATCCTAGCGACTGCTCGTTGTTTATTGGATGCCAAAACGAGGAGATGACTGTTTTCAGTTGTTCATTTCCTAAACTTTTTGACCCGATTAGTAGAAACTGCATGTTCCCAGAAGATGTTGAGTGTAATACATCCTGCTTTGTGAGACCGGATGGATTCTATCCTCATCCCCATGACTGCGCTCTTTACATCCTGTGCCGAGCTGGATCAGCCTTTCTGGATAAATGCCCATGCCCACTTTGACATGTAATACATCCTGCATTGTGAGACCGGATGGATTCTATCCTCATCCCCATGACTGCGCTCTTTACATCCTGTGCCGAGCTGGATCAGCCTTTCTGGATAAATGCCCATGCCCACTTCACTTTGACCCTGCGGAACTTCATTGCGACTATCCGGAACAAGTTGTTTGTCCAGTTATGGCGTAAAGCGGAAATTCAAAGCCAAATGTGTCAATTTCAGTAATAAATATTAATTTGCAAAGTATTTTGAAGGCATTAAGATTACGTTTTTAACCTGAGGAAAAAAAGAGTACATAGTCATAAGCATTATTTACAATTACTTTCCGTATTTTTGTGCCACATCACGAAAGGATCCGGCAAATCATTTAGCATTTCGAGACATAATGTATGCATAACAGATGAACAGAAAGAGAAGGACTAGCTTTTATTGTCGTTCAAACCTATTCGTGGCTAAGAGGAGGATTTGCCGGGAATCAATTGTTCCTTAATGAGCTACAAAACATGGTTTATGAGGTATTGAGGTTATCGAGGAAATCTTGAACCAGTATCAACCAGAGTATTTATTACTCTGACTATCCTTTTCCTTGTAACAAATGCTTCTTCCATAACTTTAAGAAGAAGTATATTACCCATTAACAAGCTGTAGTTTCATGAAGACCTCTTTGATGTCATAAAAGCATAATAGCTTCCAGCTTGAAAACATTGTTGTTGCTTCACTAATAAAAACATAATAAAGCAATAACTATCCATTCCTGTGCATAAGTTTTTTTCCAGTAATCATTTGTTGTGCCAATTACCCTTGATGAACTTAAGATTAAAGATCGAACTACCACCTTAAAAACAAGTTGCACAACACACCACTTCCTGGAACAGGTCACTCATTAAGCACAACCAAATCCTTGTTACACACTTCCTGCCCTCCCTGCTCCCAATTCCACGTGTGGTATGAATGACCTCTAGTTAGTGGATTCTCATAAAATTGTCGCTCTCCACTCACTTCCTTGTCAGACTCCGTTTCTTTCCGCGATTAGAATGACATCCGTCTACACATTCCTCCGCTCTTTAGCCGTAACTTGGATCAACTCTTGGATCCAGTATCCTATCACGGTGCGCCTCCTCTTAGGACCGAAACATGTCCGCCAGAATGCAAACTACATGGCAACCTGTCTCGGCGGAATTGTCACGGGATTGAAATGGTCCTTCCTTCCGTTTCGCTATGATGAGTCCGCTCTGCCAAAAGCCGTCCTGAAACCTCAACCGAAACTGATGTGTGACATCCATTTCGTTCTTCATCTCCTCAGCCTCCTATTCCACGCCGGAATGGGGATCCGTTGGTACACCACCGTAGGAAAAAGGGGTCGGACTTTCCCGTGAAGAGCGGAAGGACCTAATCTGGCAAAAGATTGTCAACTTCTACTACTTGGGTCTGGCCATGTTCACCATTCCCATAATATTCCTGTTTCGAAAAAGATCCGACGAACTTAAACCCCTGCTGACATGTCCCTTCAAAATGGAGGAATGGTGCATTAAACAAGGATCGAGGGGCTATGTGAAACGATATCTTCTTGCTGTCACAGCATTCACTTATGCAACGGGATTCTTTTTGCCGATCATTTACTTCACAGCGGGTTTCTTTCGGCCGTGTCTCCCATTTCTGGCGGTTTGGATGGCGACAAAAACTGAGAATTGCCCGACGTGGGAGTCTCCGGGAACGGATAGTTTATTAGCGATGGGGATATCTGGCGTGGTGGAATTTTATTGGTGGGTATTTCTTCCGGGGATTTATCTGGGAATTGCATGGATTGGCATGGTTTATCCTGGTTCTGCGGCTACAAGGAGGATCGAAGTGATTGAGAGGTTATCCAGATAAAGATTTGGTATTTTGGCAAAAACACAATGCTGTGGTTCTTCATTTTATTGGGTAGGGAACTAAAGGCTGGGAATACCGCGGCTATTACGGGATTTCGAGAAGTTCAAGTGATGGGGATATTGACAAACAAGTTTTGGAGGTTTCCACTCATGCAGATTCTTCTCGGAATGTGGCTCATTGGGATAGTTATTGCGCTTTATACGGTAACTCGGCTGAAAGGAGAGGTCCCTGTGGAAATATTTGTGGCATTTTGTCTCGTGGCGATGGATGGATTTGCGCTGATTCATGTACATTTCCAGCTCCTGGCCGAACCTTGTCTAGCTAGTGCGGCGTTGTTTGAGGTCAGAAAGGAGGTGGAGAGGGAGAGAGGTGTGGATAAGTGGTTTCGACGATATGTGGCGTCTTGTGGGCAGTACAGGTTGAAAATGGCGGATGGAAGGTTCTTCGATAAAACTACGTCACTGGTTGTCTGGCAGTTTGTGGTGGATAGGTTGGTAATGTGTTTGCTAATGAAGTAGGCGGATAAAGCTAAGTGTAAGATTATATTGGTCAAGTAAACGATTTCCAATGTAAGATCTTACACTTAGTACAAACATGTAGCGTTCAAAATATTAATATGGGCAATACCTGCCGTAGATTAAGTGTAAACCTAAAATCATTGCAGGTGTCAAATTTAACACAGAAATAAATTTCAAATAAATTTCTAAATTAAAAGTCAATTTTTGTCGAGTGTTCTAACAAGAATAGTAAAATAAAATGTATTCAAAACAGTACGTGTCAATTTAATCAATGCATGTCATCAACAGTAGTCATTGTTTGATAAAAAACATGTAATTTTTCAATTTACATTTATTATCGGCCTAGAACAAATCGATTTATTCCAAAAAAGTGACACAGTTGCCTTTTAAATGCAAATAAGTGCAGATCACAAATATTTCCGGTTGTTTTGGGTGGCAGCTCATTTTCATCCTCTGCCTCTACTATTATGCTATTATTACGCAACCAAGGCTTGGCAGGAGTAGGGCCAATTCTTGAGAAAATATCATTCTCATTCACTTCTTTATCAAAACTTGGTTGACTCCGGACTGGACCAAATCTTTGGCTGGGTAGACGAAATCGATGTCTTTGTGGTGGACTCGGTTTTACGATTAGCACAGGCTCAGTTTCCAGAAATATCCAGTAAGTCACAAAATCTTGCAAAACTGTCGCCCTTCACAAAGCAAAAGTGCAAAGATTCAGCTAAAAATGACGACATGATGTTTTTTTTGTTATTCATTACGTGAGTACAACTTCGCCCTCATAATTCTTAGGAGTAGTCCAGGAAATTGTTACGTTCTCCTTCTTAAACCGTCCACTGGCGTGATGAGCTGCATTCTTGGAGTAAAAAAGTTGTTATTGTTAATTGTTATTGCAATCTCATTAATAAATTAAAGATTGATTAGCATTGATAATAATAAGTGAGTTTTTTACTGCCCGCATTCCAGAGCAACTATGCACTTTTGTGTCTCTTTCTGGACTAAATGAGCCGATGGGTGTGTCCTCGGAGTTTCTGGCTTGGATGTAAAATCCAATAAATTTTGTTGAGGGATCGGTTGTCGTTATTTTTACTGGAAGAATTTTATTTAGAAATATTTGAATTCAACAGTTAAATCATTTTAAAAGTGCAATTCATACCAAATATGTGGGATCCGGATGTTACACGGTTCCTATTCACAGTCAGGATAAACGGAGGTTCGGATGTTTGAGGAGGATAGCCATGATGCTGAGGTGTCATGGACCGACAGACGGATGGGATGGGTGGAACTCCCACAGAAAACCCGGAACTTTGTTGAAGATACAGCGCAGTCACAACAGTTTTGCATAACAATATCCTCCCAACCAGTTTGTGGTTGTATTTTAGAAATGTTTTAAGCATTTTGTACAAATTCAGATTACTTGTAGTAACACTCTGCACAGTTTATTCTGAGTGGCGGCTGGAATTCAAGTGCGATTGAATTACATATTCAACTTTGAGCCCAGATTCATGCCACAACATAATAACAAATCTACGTGAAATTGCCAGTACTTCATGCAAGGATTGTGCATATAGACTTGGGCTTAACCGCAATTATCCAATGACCATAAAATATTTTCATATTTGTATGTGACACACTGATTACCATGATCGCAAGACATTGTTTGTTGGCCTGTCAATCAAGTGAGATGTGCATTCAATTCAGTTATGTTTTTTGCATTGCGTCTGGTGTCAATGTGAAAGATTAATAATTACATGCAAAGGTTTGCTATTATTAGACTAGACAGTGCTGTAGACTTCAGGCAAGAAAGGCGTCAACATTGCCATGTGAATTTTTGATTAAACATTGATTTTATCTTCCATCAATGCAACTTCACTCTTTGCTCCAACCTCATAATTAACTTGACATCTACTCATAGGGCAGGTTCATTCATGGTCTAGGTTTCAATGGAATGCGTTGTGAATCTCATTCATTTGGTTTGTCAATTTTAAAGTATGCTATGCTGCAAATATTGATTCATTAGTTTGGTGGAATGCTTTTATGGTTTGGTTGCAATAATGTAGCCGTAGCCGTACGTTCTCTAATGAGGAGCTTGGTGCGGTTGATCACTATTTTTACAATTTTTTTATGGGAAATACACACATAATGTCACAATATTATTATGTTATACGAGCAGGAATCCTTTATTTTGAATTTAAAGCTGCTAAAGGTAACTTTGAACACAACTCAGGTCATTTCCAATCTTAATTGTGAGGTTCCTCAAAGCGGCAGTCATGTCGGGAAAGATTTCCGAAGGCATCTTGAAATCTTTAAAATATATTTTCAAAGTAAACACAACTCAGACAAGATTGTAATAACTTAAAATTCACTCTTACCACAAACATGTCCTAAGATCCGAGGTGTTGATGAAAATTTGCCGGGTGGCAGAGTATTTCTAAAGCAATAGATTTGTTTTACGAAAGCTAGCATTATAAATTTATATAGTTTTAGATTTCATTTCCTGGCACACCTTCTTTCTGGCGATACTAGGAAGCAAGTGAAGAGAGTTGTGAGTTCAGAATGATCCAGAATATCTTTAGTCGCCACGGTCAAAACAAACTCTTCCTTATCCATGAGAGGAAATCGAACGTATTTCAACGGGTTTTCAAGAACTTTCGCAACTCCTTGGGATCACTGCAATCTCCACCATTTCGCCAACTTCTCCCTGGCCCCAACTGTTAAATTGTGAAAAAAAACGGAATAAAATGTTGCCCTGAGACAAAAAAGTCAAGGAACTGACCGATAAACAGCTTCAAAAACTTGGATCTCATCCCTGGCTCGGAGACTGTCTTGTAAAATGATTTCAACCAAGCATTCCAATCTGAGGCGTGTAAACTCATCCCGTTTCAGAATTGAGGAGCCATTTCTATAATGAAACCAAATTATTTTACGAAAATGACACCAGTCTTACGTATCTCACCGACAAATAAATTGAAGCGTGGCCTGAATTAGCTCGTTGTGTCCGGTTTCCATCCCCATTTCAAAGCCAGACAAGACATTGTCCTCGTGCAAATTGGTTCGGAGGAGATTTGCACATTCGTCAGCTAAAAATAATTCCGGGATTTGATAATCTGTCGCGACCGGAAGGAGAAGAAGAGCGTCCTCTAAAATAGCACCGGAAACTCCGGTGTACAGATGTTGAAATGTTGGAGAAAAAATGAAGACACGCATTTATTGAGGAGAACCATGAAGATGAAGGATTTACCTTCAGAACGAGTTGGAAAATAGAAGGATCCACATAAATAACAAGCTGGCTGGGATTAGACTGAATGGCAGCATCCAAAACTTTTGACCCGGATTGAAGAAATATTTTATGAACTGGAACCTAAATGAGAAAATAAGAAGGTGAGCTTTGGAAATTGCTCTGTTAGCTAAATGCATTTCGAAGTTGTTCAACAAAAAGCTACCCACCACCCCTTCCTGTCCAAGGATGAGGTTTAAATCACTCCGGAACCCAGATGTGAGAAGGTTGGCAAATATGTTGGAATGTGATGTTGCCCAGGACCATTGGAAATGTATTTCGTTGCACAAATTATTACCCACATTCAAATGTTTTACTTCTACAAGACTCGTGGCTTGATGTTCCTTTGAGGAAAAGGATTATAAAATATTATGGGACTTCCACAACAGACAAGAATGGCCTGGAAACTGAACATGGACTGAATGTTGGCCGTCGGGATGAAACCAAGTGAGTGAATTGCGATATCAGTCAATGAACGAGGAAAAGATAACAATGACAAGGTTTATCTTGCGCAGACAGTAGAAATTTGTGGCGTCAACACAAATTTGTGGCGGAACGTTGGCAAATTTATGGGAGTGGGATGTCCTGGAGTGATGTTATATTTTGAGTGCAGATTTGCATAAAATTATGTGAGCTGAGTACCGCTTCAGATCAAATATGTGACAACCTTTAAATCAATATAATTATGGTCTCAATCAATTTTCCGAATGTAAGAAATCAAAAAAATCACAAGTGTGATGTGATGTGATTTAATAAACCCTGATTCTAGTTCCTTAACATTTAACTGTTTTTTATTGTAAACAGGGTGATGGTGACTCTGCAAATTAGTTTACACTGAATATCAAATTAATCAGTTAAATAAAGGCAAGAAGCAAGCGAGACAAATTTTATAATGCTTTTCTTAATATTTTGACAACACTAAACATTCCAATTGACATATTGTAGCATGATAATTTGAGCACTTGATAATATTGATAATCAACTACAGATTGATTGATTGATGCTTGGAAAAGATGGAAATGTTGGAAGAGTATTCGGACTATTATTTG
>JAAXNX010003393.1:0-10799 GCA_036491905.1 Folsomia manolachei
TTTCGAAACTGTTCTGAATCAATTGCACAATCCCAATTCACAAAACTATTTCCAATCACATCGTCAAAAAATCTAACTTTTAGGCAATCTCTGCAAAATGAATACTTTGCAAATTGGTCCTAATAGAATTTTTAAAAATAAGAATTTTATGTCACTATAATTTCCTGTTTTAAAATAGATTCGCTACTTTTATTATAATAATGATTCCGTTGACTGTTATATTTCCTCTGCTACCCAACCCAACAAAAGTAAGACTAATGATGGATGCAGTATAAAATACATAATGGTTTTACTTTGGTTGGGTCGTTCTATTCCATTCCGTTCCAGGCCAGCCATGCTCTTATTTTTTCATCTTTCTTTATAATTTCATATACAATCCCTGGAAGGGACTCTAACCATTAGATGGATATTGGAACCCTTCGTTCAAACCGAGGATTATAGGCACCTCTAGTAGACAGGAACATGGCTGCATCTTTATAAGAGTCGCTCTTAAAGCTTTTTGCTTAAAGAGTGAAATGGAAAGGGGTCGCTCGTCGGTTGAGTTTTAAAGATCCAATAAAAGTACCCTAAAAGTAGTCCACAATATAATGGTACCCTAGTCCCTTTACAGTCCCCTACCGACTCATTCCATGTCAAACCCTGAACCACCTCACCAAACCACGGCGTGTAATGATTTCCTTCCTTCCTTTACCACGGGATTCTTTGTGTTCGAAGTTTAAACCGTGGTATTCTAGGACAATGATGTAACATTGGTCTGTACGCAGTATGGTTAAGTCGGCTTGGTTGTATGGATCAAAAATAATGCACAAGTCATATCTAATAAAGTCCAAGAATCCTGAAAAAGCACTGATCTGACATTCAATAAACCTTTATAAAACCGGAAAATTTTGCATTTTAGCGACTTTCTTACTCAAAATAGTCAATTATTTGAATACTTTGTTTATTTTTAGATGGGTGTTTCTTAAGCAAATTATAATATACTTATTATTAACCGTCTTTTATCCAGGGACCTTCCTTGCAAACGCTTTAAAATTTAGTCACTTTTGGATCAAAGAGCATGTTTAACCGATAGAAAAAGAGATTTGAAACAGTATTCAAAGGATTACCCGGGTAGCATAAAGTCATTCATTATGTAGGACAGAGAAGAACGCCATATTTGGAAGGGGAGCCCTTCATTTTCAACTTTTCGACACGCACTGCACGATTCGGTTTTTATGTTTGGATGCCATGATGTCGGGTGGGGGAGAGGAAAACAGAGCCCTTATTACTCCCAGTATTTAGCAAGTGCTCCCTTAAATAAGCAAAATATCCCTCTAAGGGAGCTTTGTGCAGTATGGGGTATTAGTAAATAGGATGGCGTGCTTTATTTTAGTTTACGGTAGTCCACATGACTTAAACAGTAAAAGTGATTGTTACGCATTATTCATATTTTTATGATTATTACGCAACTATTAGTCCTTATACTTTTTAGGGGACATCAGTTTCATCTGTAACTTAATATAATTATTTTAAAACAAATAATCTCGCTCCTGGCACCGATATCACTCTTGTGCTTTCTTTAGTGTAATTTATTGATAATTTAAACAAAGTCCAACAATGAAAACACTTTCTCCTTCACATTCCCAACTAAACAAGATACTTTCCTATATTCCCAAAACTGAATTGTGCAGTATGGGGTATTAGTAAATAGGATGGCGTGCTTTATTTTAGTTTACGGTAGTCCACATGACTTAAACAGTAAAAGTGATTGTTACGCATTATTCATATTTTTAATGATTATTCCGCAACTATTAGTCCTTATACTTTTTAGGGGACATCAGTTTCATCTGTAACTTATTATATTTTAAACCCAAGAATCTCGCTCCTGGCACCGATATCACTCTTGTGCTATCTTTTGTAATTTATTGGTAATTTAAACAAAGTCCAACAATGAAAACACTTTCTCCTTCACATTCCCAACTAAACAAGATACTTTCCTATATTCCCAAAACTCTGAAATCCTCCCCATTTCCTAGCTTCTTCCCAACAATAAAACAACTTTATTCTCCATTACCTGATCCACTCATCCTTTTCCTCATTATTAAACAAATTACCAAAGTTCAACTTCAAACTCAAGCTAAAAACTCCAACGGATGGATGACAAAGCAAAGTAAAAGTTAAAGGGGTTCGTCCATCCATCACTAAATTAATTCATCTTTCAAACTCTCATCATTTTCTCCCAAATCCGGAGGGGTTCTGAATACTGGATGAGGATAAAACGACGGATTCGGAGTCTAAACGGAGATAGAACTCAAATTCAAACGCAGTCGGGCATAGGGAGAAAGTTGACTCTATGAAAATCATCAAAACTTTCTCCGACAAGTTGAACCAGCAAAATAATGCAGGAAAGCAAAGAAACTTTCACGGAGAACTTGTCATATTTTACCCGGAATTCGGAGTCCCGGGTTCTTTGCAAAGGTAGGAACAATTTGGATAAGCAGAGAATACTTATTCAGGTACTGGTGAGCCAGAATGTTAATTTTCTTGAAATTGCATTGTTTCCCAGAAATGTATTGTTTAAATATTTTCGCAGCAAAAGAAATATCTTAATAAATTAGAAAATACAGTTAATCCCAATAATTATTTAGTATCTTCATCCCTACCCAATTTTACTCCAATTTCGTAAAATTGCAAAATTTGTCCAAATCCACTCTTCATTTCCAATCCACTCCTTTTTAACCATATCAAAACCGAGCCGAAATTGAATCCCCAAATTGAATACAATCCATCACTCCACCATTCATATCGACATGAATAAGAGAGAGATGAACCTCTTTTCTTATCATCTTATCCGACCAAAAAAGACCTTACCCATCCCTTGGTCAAATTCCAGCATATGTGACCACACATCCAACTTAGTCCTGCCAAAATTTCCCTTTTACCAGCTCACATATCACAACTTACTTCCTCTCCATTCAATCCTGAATACATCCACCTACTTCCGCTTATCCTTTTTGTATCTGGTCATATTCTGTATCCGACTTGAAAAGAAAACTAGTAAATATTCATACATTTTAAAAAAAGGTTCCAACTCCAAACTCCCGTTCCGCTGCCCTTTTCAGAATTTCTTTGGGAATATGAAACTTTTCTGGGATCCTCCCACATCCACGTTCCTTTAAGGAACTTGGTCATATGTGTCTATTATATGGTGTATTAAAGCAAACTGCATTTGTTAAGTAATGAAGAGTTAGAAAAATTGATGTATTTTCCAACCATAAAGAAAAGGAAGGATGTCTGGAGAGGCGATCCATCTCAACTTTTTTGGATGGGTTACCAATCGGTATATGTGAGATATGACACATTTATGGAGACCAGCCATATACTGGTTATGAAGACCTTTTCTTAATAGAAAGTAAAGTGACAAAAAGTGATGGAATAGTAAGTAAGGGAAAAAAGAGTTTATTGAATTGACACCAAATCAGACTTGCACATGTTGGTCGGACACCATGTACCTCTGTCCGACCAAAATTTGTCAATATGCCACCTAACTATGAAGTATTTTAAAAAGTACCAAATTTTCAAAATGGCTCGGAACACCAAATATTTCATTCTTTCCTTCAATGAAATGCATTTCCGCTCTAGTTTGTTTTTTAGAAGGTTTGAAATGAACCTACTGTTAATAAATTTGATCCAAACAATTTTTAATTCAAACTATCCTTAATGGAAATGATTGTTTTGAATTTTCGAATTTTACCTACAAACTATTAATTTACTGTAAGTTTGTAATACAATTTTAAAGGTACCCAACCTCTGCAAAATATTTAATTTAGCAATAATTACAAATTTTATTTTAAACCTTCTTTCACACAATCAAACCTTGCGAATACGGTTTACACAAAATTTAGTCATTCACAGCTCTTAAATTGAGCCAAGCTGTACTCTACATCCATCTAACAATACAAACTACCATGATTCACATTCATGATGCAGTCTAACATTCAACCATTCAGCCACATACTGCTTATGTAACCACCTTACTTATCTCAGGTAGGTAGGGAGATAGATAGTAAACTAGTAAACTAGTAAAAAAGGTCGCGTCGCGTGTCTCCCGTCTAACCCTTCTTCTAATCCACTGCAACTGCATCTATCCATATATTCCAGACATCTCTTAACCAAGCACTCTTCTATCCTAATCTAAGGTAAATTATTGCCTCCTGATAACTTCAACCCTATCTCTCCTTCACAACCTAGTTTAGTGTCCACCAAATCCGAAATCTTTTACAAACCCTGGAACTAGGTCCAGTCCACTTTTTAAACAGGGAACCATGCAGAATCTAACTCCCTCCCCAGGAAAAAGAAGGCATCACCAGGTAACATCCAGTAATCAGAGTACCTGGTAAATGGGAAACAATAGAAAATGTTCACAGATATAACCCGCTCTGATAGTTAGGCACTGGATGGATACATGTTCGTGGCATGCTTCATTAGACACACAGTAGTACAGCTACAAGTTGAGTCCAGTTTTTTATACATTTTATTATTTTATCTGTATGTTTGGCTCCCGTCGAAACATCCTGCCACTTTTTTAACCGATGTGGTTTAGACTAAACTGCAGTGTTGGTGGGTAACTTGTACAGTTTGCAATTGCATGATGTACATGGTTAAGAGGATTCACTACGAATCCAGCATTCCACTCATGGTAATTAGACATACTTGAAGGAAATACTTAGGTTTGCACCAAGTTGCTTAGTTTAGAAGAAGCTATTCTGCTAGGATATGAGTGATGTTTTGAAATTTTAGGAAATGATTCATCCTCCTCAAGCTGCGTGGTCAGTTCATTGAAATCCGTGAGAATTTTGCAGTGATTAAGTATAGCAGCTGCCTTCTCGTTGTGAAGTATATTATTAAATTACCTTTGAATCAGCTAATTCTAGTTAAAACCAATAATCACCTGTTATCACTTAAAAATATTTGCAAATCTACAATTTTCTGTTACACCGTTACACTCCAGATATTCCCAAAATCTCAAAATTATTAACAAATATCATTCATTTTGCAATTAAACTACAAATAAAAAGTCAGAATAAACCAGCCTTGACCAGCTTGCGCGTGTTATTTGTTCCCTGAAATAAATCAATTCAATCCAACCTTTCGACGGTATTAAATACGTCCCAATTTATTACCTGAGGTAATTTACTTTAACCTATCAAACCGTCAATCTTTCTACATTTGTCCTCATTTACACGGGATGTCTGAATACAAATTATGGTCATGTGCCATTTTTTATGGTTAATTTACATCCAAAAGTCACTCGATTTCCTGAATTCAATCAATCCTTCAATCCTTCTTGAAACTTGTAAATTACTTTGTTCCATGCAAAACAATAATGTATTTCAATTCCCTTTACCTTAATCTTTCATGTAAAAATCCACTCTTTTTTTAAACGACACGTGTTATTTCCATCAATCCAATTCAAAACCGGGATCGTGATGACATTAATGAAATCAGGAACGAAACTGATTTCATGCCAAAATCCCGTTTCAAGTAAGGACCTAAAGATTGACTTCATGATAAGCCTCTTGTCGTCAACTGGGTGACGTGACCTTTTACCTCTCTTATCAGGAAATTTGTCAGGAAACTAAAGATTTTGTATTTTACAGTGGTTATGATAAATTACCTGGAAAAGTTTTCAAAATTCATATTGTCAAGATGTTCGTCATTTGATTTTGGCCCGTGCAAAATCCTGTTGTAAGACAATCTTCCAAAAAATTTGCAATTTGCTTCTCCGACTTGATCTCATTGTCTGCCATATTCGGAGCTAATAATGGCTGTAAATTTATCTCGACATCAACTAACTGTCACATTATTGTCTTAGCCTTGTTTTGCATAAAACTTTCCTTTCAAAAAATGATGGAACATTAAAACATGAAGTTTGCAAGCTAGTAAAAAGTAATTGGTCTGGTTTAATGTTACTCGGTCAATAAAATGCAACCGTATATGGAAGAGTCACCTTAAATCGGTGGGGTGGATTGAACTGTTTATTTGCCATGTGGCCAAGGCATGGGTTGAATTTGAGTAGTGAAACAAAATGATTTTCCTTGCAAAATACTTCATTTTTGGACGTCACAATAAAAAAATGCTAAAATTTTGCATTACACATTAAAGATAGGTAATTCCTATTCAAAAGGTCTAAAAAGCTCAAATCTGTCGCGTTCCATCATAATTTCAACTCCGTGAAATCCTGCAAAACTACATCTCACTGTAAAGGAACACAGTGACATGTTCCACAAAGATAAGATCTTATCAAGATTTTAAGCTTGTAATCAACACTCACTCCAAATGTGACACGATCCGCTTTTCTCTGAATCCCTTGTCGGATTCAATTACCAATATAAAATTCTACAAACTGAAATTATTAACAGTTTATAAAAGATCAAGACATTCTCCAATTTTTAAATATTTTGACTTTCACCCCAAAACTTTCTCTTGAAAATGGTTCCATATTAAAATTAATATTTCCAAAAAGTAGGCATTCTTCCCAATAAAATGACATATTGCCCGATTTCACCCGTTAAAAGAAATAAGTGACATTTTCCTTCCTTCCTGTCTCTGTCCAGTCAAGCATTCCACACCGATTCGGAGGTATCTACGCTATTCCTCTTTAAACCCGGTTGAATCACGCCAAAAAACCTGACAAGCAACCGCACATCAAATCAAGCACACCCAACTTCCACCAAACCCCGGAATAAACCCGGAATTTGTAAACCTCCCAAATAACCAAAGTGTTCATAGGTTCCTAGAATTCTGATATTTGCCTAGAATACCCTCCCAAACACCAAAATTTCAACACGTTCTAGGCAAATCTACAAATCCAGAAATGCACCGAATACCAACTAGTCTCGCAGATACACATGGATCATGCTTCGTTTCACCGAAACCACCGACAACTCAAGTCAAGTCAAGTAATACCCGGGATATCTAGATCCCAACTTATTAAATGGGGAGCTCCCACATTTTCTGGAAACATTCAAACATTTCCAAAAAAGTCACCCAGCCTCAACTTTCTCCATGCAGTGGTCCACACGTCAATTGACACGTTCCAATGGAAAAACCAATGGAATACAATCTTGTCCGAAAAATATTCAAAATAAAATAAAACGTGTCCAACCCCACTCTTGGTAAGCTTTGGTTTGCTTTGCTTTATATTTGGTTTGGATTTGTGACTGGATGCATTTTGATTCTGGGATGTGAGTGTGGAATAGTAAAATACGAATCCTTTCCTTGGTGTGGAATATTATATCATTTCTCATCCGTATTCACTCACTCACATTATTTTATGCTATAAAATAACATGGTGAGCCATGCAATACACGATCTGATAAGAGATCAGATATGAAAATGATACAATAATACTTGCCAAGTATCGGATATCTCGGGAAACGTGCTAAAACCAAAACTCAAGTTGGACAAACAAATATTTTAGCGATCAGTTTTGTTTATTTTACAAAGGTTGGATTTTTATGATATTTCGCAACAAGAGAACTATTCATACCAAATTGTTACTAAAACATGGATACAAACTTTTTTTAAATTAAGGACTGGAAATTCAAGTTTTGCTTAAAAATCGTAATTTATCTCGTAATTTATTTGAGTAGCTTATCCTCCTCCGCCAAATTAGCCACCCACACATAGTCAAAACTTCTGTAAAAGGAATAATTCTGGGACAGCCGTGACTTTTTAACTGGAGAGGACACCATAATATTACAATATTATTACGGAGGCTTAAATTTGTAAAAAAATAATTAAATGAGGAATTCCATCCACCAGTAAGGATTTTTAACTGGAGGAGTTGATGAATGACTTAATTACTAATTTGGCAATATCTTGAGCCATCCTTGTATTTATTTAAACAAACAAAGTTGCCCATTACTTTGTTCTTTAGGCTAGTTGACACAGCAGGGAGGAGAATTATTGCATAAATTGAGAATGGTATTGTTTAACCTAATCGTGAACGATTGTAATTATGAATATTGCAAAAATGATGTTTTGGCATAATGGCAAATTAGAGAAAATTAAAAAATTATGGGAAATTGAACGCTAAAAACTGTAATTGTGAAAATGTTATAGTATTTGTAAAAACATAGGTGCACAAAGGTTTAAGTATTCTTCTCAGTACTCTTAAATACGAAATGTTACCATTTATATAATAATTCTATCAATCTATTCAAATTTGTACCCTCATCATTACACAAATCAATGGTGACACATTCAATTGTGGAGCTTCTCCGTAAATATTGTCTACCTAATCATCCTCCTCCATAATGTATCACATCATCACAAATAATCCTATCCAACTCTAAAAACGTTAGTTAACCAACTAACTCTAATACTAAGTTATCCTTCCCACTGATTGATCCGATTATACTAATTTACTATTGCTAAATATCGCTCTATTTTTTATGATAATTTGAATCCCTCCCCACCTCAAACTACCAAACAGTTTGTAATACAAACATTAATAATGGTTACATAAATAAAGAGGAGATTCAAATTCAAATAAATTCTAGTTTAAAATCCATTCAATTCTTTACCATCCACTTTTCTAACCCTTACTAGTTTTCTGCCATTACAGACTTCTGTATACAATTGGGTTCTTACACATACAATTGTGTATCTTGTCTGCAACTTTAACAACTAATTACTTTTTATCCAACCTTCACTTCATCTTCCTGGCTGAGTTGTAGCCGTGGCGTGGCATATGGCACACGGCGTTAATTGAGAAAAGACCCTCCGTCCATCCATTCCATTTTCAAAGAATTATTCGAATATTGTAAATTAAGTAGTAGTCACTTTATAGAAATTTTTACATTCTTCAAGCCTTTAAAATACATCAGTTCAATTGATTCAGTAACATCCTACCTATAGCCCACCTTTCTCCAATAATGTTATACATTAGTTAGTGGTTGATAAAGTGTAAAAAAAGACCAATAAGTAAACACTTTTTTACTTCGATCTCATATCCTCCTTTAATCGTGTAGCTCTTTATCCGGCCGGTTAACGTATCCCATACCGTACCACATCATTTACCAGTAGTAAATTACCACACTATTAGGATAGCATGATTTTAGAGATAGGATTCGATAGGAAGCTGGTAAAAAATATGCTTGTAATGCATTCTTATCCGCGTCCTAAGTTAGGACTTCTAACAAAGACGGCATACTTTTTATTTACTGCGAACTAAGCTATGATGATCCACCAAGTTTATTTAGCGAGTTCGTTCCCTTCAAGTCATTGTAAAATATGATTTGGCTAAAATACCTACTAAGGTACATAGCCGTCTATGAGTTACATGGTTGTGATGTGATGTAATATCCGAATTACAGACGAAGATGCGTCTCCAACAGGTATTAGAAATAGTGAAGATGAGTAAAGTATAAAATTTACGTGGTTTTGCTTCCCTAAAGGCAGCAGGTGTTGGTGTTTAGTTTATTTTAGTTTGATTTACTTGTTCAGCTTTATTTATATTTACGTATGGCACACGCACGGTATTGGGTTGCATGAGTAGTATTTCAGAAAATGAGTGGATTATCAGAAATTTAATGAAATTTGGAAAGGTATCAGGGAAAACTTAATGTTCGCAAAAAAGAGAAAGCAAATATTCAAAATTTTGCACTTTGACAAAGTTTGGGACCAGAATTTTAAATATTGCAAAATTAGCAATAATCATAGTTAAAGATTCGAACATATCCTCAATTGCTGGTTCGAACCAATGAATCAAAATTTTCAAATAATCATGCAAAACAAGTTTTAAATTGCATAATAATTCCTCACGCCTAATTTCCCATAATTTTATGAAAACCAAGGTCAGAACAAACAAAGGGACTTATTTATGGCGTTAATTTTCCAAAATGACACTACCTAATATTTACGATGCTAACCCGTCTCAATAAAATACATATTTATGCAAGAAACTTATCAAAAACAAAAAATTCTGTACTTACCCAGTTCTGCTGTTGTCCATCTCCAGGATCCAGACTACCATCCATTCCCTGCAACCAAAGTGAATACAAGATTTAATAAATAACTCAAGATTCTAAAATGGAAATAATTCCACATAAATTTCAATTTATTCCTCCGTTTTTTTCCTGAAATCCCACGTCAGTCCGAGAACAACAAGTATGACAGATATGCATGAAAAATAGAAATTTTGCAATTTTACTTTTGCAAATCTGTCTCCTGAAGGAATGCAAATTTCAAATTTTTGAGTTTTAAGAAACTTATTTCTTAACATTTCACGTTGTTTATGAATATTCTCTCCCTTTGTCTTCAATTATTCCGGATTTCGCAGTTTGGGTTGGCGTGTTCAGCCCAAAAACTGAGGAACACGGCCAATCCCATGTAATTCCTTATAAAGAAGAAATGTAATGAGTGATGAATAGCAGATGGAAACCAAACAACGGCAAAGTCAAAGTTAACCTTGTTGGTAAATTATTGCTAGTAGTGTTTATCCAGAAATTAAGCTTATGACTTCAATAATTTGGAGGATGGTGAATAGATAAAATAGAAAATAATAAAGTCCTCAAAATACAATTGTAACAAATGTTTGAGACCTATTATTAATTAGCAGTAAGAATTTTGTTTACATCTACAGCAAAATAGAATGTGACTATCTTTCAATTATGTATTTTTGCGTTAAACAACAATACATTTAACTTTTTCTATTTTTTGAAAAATCTCAAATTCTATAAAAAATATTACAACCAATTTTATTGAAATCTTGGCATTTTAAACTGCCTTCAATCCTCTGCCTTCAATTCTCA
>JAAXNX010003394.1:0-10799 GCA_036491905.1 Folsomia manolachei
ACGGCAACTGATTCAAACCAACACGGCACATAATCCATTTCTTGGAAATTGAATTTCGCTTAGTAAACACTACAGTTGTAGTCTACAACAAAGCTTAGGTCGATAGGTCACGGCTCACTTGGTAGGGATCACGTCGTGTAAAATGTTCTATTCCCGTGGTCTCGGTATTTTTTCGCTATTTTTTGCACTCAGGTGAGCCTCATTCGATTTGGAGGAAAACGATAAAAAAAACACGGGCAACACAAACACAAACTGGGTACCAATTCAGGTAGAAATGACCAAGAACACTGTCACAAAAGAAGGACATATACTGGAGTCAACTCCGGACTTTCTCCAATTATTGGACTCGATCAACCATAATCAAAAAGAAAACGAAAAACAATCTAATTTTCTCCTGTGATTTCACCTCAATCACTCACTTTCTCCGGTGTCCTGTAGTCTTTTCTCATGTGTCTTTTTAGTCACAGGCACAAAACTACATGGCTATTTGTAAACTACGGCTTTTTATGCTGATGCATCTTTTCTCGAGGTTTACTTGTCGACTTAAAAACACATCTATCAAATCTTTGCCACACGATTTTAGCCAAAAAGTTCAAAGCTTTCACCACATCACTGCCACCAAAAACTGACAACTTTCTCTTTGACTTGACTTCCCAACTAAGTTGGGACGTGTTGATGTTGATTTTTATTGACGTCGCAGGGTCAGATCAGTCCAACTTTACGAATTGGAGTGTGATGTGACAAGGGTTTAAGATGTGATGTGGCCGAAAAAAATAGGAAATTCCACAAGAATTCTGCCACAACTAAACAAACATGAAGTGAGAATAGAGAGGTGTCCTTTGGTAGATGTTTCCTGTACCAGGGCCAGATTTAGATTGGTTTGAACCAAACGAGGGACAGGGTAGAGAAGAGAAAGTCTTGTATACCTTTGCCCTTTAGTTGAGCTCAGCTTTCTCCTAGCGAACACTCATCTGTTGATCGGATAGGGAAAGTTAAGCTAGGCAAATAAATGGGAAAGTTCCATCCAAGTAAGGGTGATGTTGGCTTAGTCAGAAGGCTATATATTCAAAATAGAGAAAGGAGAAAGTAGAGAAATGTATCCATCTCGGTGGGTAAACGAGGCACAGAACATTGAAGATTTGTTCCGGAATTTCCTGCGAGTTTCTTTGCTTGTTCCATTGAAAGAAAGTAATCTTAAATTCAGATTTTAAAGAAAAAGTCAAACTTTTTGTATTCAACTGCATTCATGATGCAGATTCAAATCAAATAGAATCAAATGAAACGTGTCTGAATTATGGAGCTTTCAATTTCAAGTGAGAAATCACGTATTGAGTTATGTCGACATATTTTGTATTCATGAGATATTTATAAGACTGTACATTTTATTAGGATTTTGTAAGAGCTCAAAAGTTAATAAAGTCCCATTTCCTGGATTGAGACAAGTTTGATAAAAAAAACAGTAATTTTCTATGAATTCAGGATAAATTAACTTATTTCTTTCGCTTTACAAGTTTCTTCTCCCATTTCTCACTTAATATCGAGATCTTTTTTCTAATACTTAAGTGCAGCCTTGGGTATAGGTTGTAAGACTACTTTCTCCAAAAAGAAAGTTAGTTTGATAAACTTATTTTTCTCGTCCCTACGGTGGTTGGCATTCGTCTCACAAAGTAAAAGGCTGAGAAAGACAGACGTGAGTGAGAAAGTAAGTTATGGGTATATGATATCATAAAACATAAATTTATATATTCCAATACCAAGATGAAACCAGATAAGAAACAAATGGACGGTTCTCAAAGTTTTGTGGCACCGTTTCAGGCCAACTTACTTAATACTGGGTTAACAATGAGATTGCTCCAGTTTTTGGTCTAAGGTGTGACAACCAACTATTTAATACTTTGAGACTGGAATTTGAACCAGTAACCACAATTGGGAAAGAAATGGTATAACTTTTCCTGAGTCCTGAACGGATTTTGATGCAAATCCGGTTCATGAAGAGGTATTCTATTCTAATCTTGTAAACTAGAGCAAACTGGAGTCCAGTTCGTTATAGGTTAGTTAGTTACGCAACAGGAAAGTAAATGTTGATAGTTTTGCAACAGGAAATTCAGACAAGATATCAGTTCTTCGGGGTTGAGTTGAGATTTTCACAACGGGACCCAACTTTCTCCAGGGTGGTGGAATAGAGAAGGTCGGGACTTTCTCCGGGTTGCGTTTACATTAGTATTAGGATCGCTAGTGAACCTTTAGTTTACTTTTCGTTATCTTTTAGCAACTGGCAGTAGGGCTGGTTGGCGTCATCACTTTTTTAGGAGGGAGTCATTAGAAGAAGCTTGTTCCAATATTGAAATATGTTATTTGCCATAAAACCACGTTCTTAGAAATATTGAGTCTTGTTTGATGTCCTAGCTGTGGGTAAGGGTTAAATGTGTATTTACTTAAGGGGTGAGGTTAGTGGGTACTGTTTAAATTATGGGACTTAAGACGGTTAACTAAACTTTGGGATGGTTACATGTTTTTATGCATTTTAAACTTGTTTTGTTCAGACATTTGTTGAAATTGAAGGACAAGGCTGCTAATGTTTAACATGATTCAGTATGTTTCAGTTATTTAAAGCAAAACGTGTCTATTTTTATTAAGGTTTAATTCAAAGTTTTATTTTATGGGATTTATTACAAAATAGGATTTTAAAAATATTGAAATATATTATTTTATTATTTAAACGAGACTTGCACACAAAAAAAAAAAATCTATAAAGCATGACCCGTAATTTGCATCTTATTTAAATTATACTTTATTAAAATCTGAAAAATTGTATTTTGCTAGCAAACTCTTTCAAGTTTGTAATTCTTGTGTGAGCAAACCGTTCTAAAAATAGATGTAAATTACACCTTGCTTCAAAACATGTCTGCTACAAAACATGTCTGGTATGGTGTCATTGAAAATATGAATGTCATCCAATATTTGTAGCGTCACCAACTCACCATCCCACTCGAAAGCCACAGGGNCACCATCCCACTCGAAAGCCACAGGGGGGCTTTGAAGGAAAGATAAAACGAATCTCATTCAATCTACAATCTACCCAGGCAGGCCTAGGTTAGGGATTGAATTACTTTCCCTAGTAGAGGAGAAAGTAAGATAAAATCAACGTAAAGTAAAACCAGTTCGAGTTACAGGTGGGCTGGAGAACTTTCTCCAGGAGAAAGTGAGCTAATGTAACACGGGACCTGGAAAAGTGACGTCTTTCCTTGGTTGTGTTCAATCCATCTTTTTCTGAAGTTACCTGTAAGAGAAAGTAAGAAAGAAAGCATTTTTCTTTCCAACTAGTTGGTTAGTTAGAGTTGGTTGGATTTCTTACTTTTCGGAGTACAGGTAAAAAATAAGGTTGCAATCTTTGCCGCATGTGAATTGGGCTTAAGTTTATATTTGGATCTGAATCTGTTGATGATTCATATTCCTGATTTTGACTAAACACAGCAAACTTAAGAGTCTTAGAGATGTATTTCGGTTTCTGGAAAAAATCCACTTGGTCTTGATTACAGTGTTTTTCACTTAAGATTTATGGATTCTAGATTTCTCTATTTTTTGTAGGATCCCGGTGAACAAAGTGAAAGGAAAGGATGGAGAAAGGACACCTGTTCCGTTTTGCGATAAAACTGACAAGGATGCTAAGATGAAAATAAAGGAATTAATTTTTTCGTGGAGAAAGTTGGGAAAACTGATAACGTATTGGATCTCTTTATCTGACAAGGATCAGGCTGCCATTATGGCAGAGCCATAAGAGTTACATACTTGCCTTATTTATTGGAGGATCCAATCCTATGATTTGGATAATCTAAACACTCTGAATAAAACTCTGGATGAATAAAACTCTGGATAAATGTAAATACTTGCAGACTAGCTGAAGAGTGAAGGAAATGAAGGAATCAAGTTGCTCTCTAGGGTTTGTCGTACAATTGCTGGAGAAGGGTGGAATTGTTAGGAAGAAAGTGGAGGAGAAAGTATAAAGACTTTTTTTCGGATAAGATCGTAAAAATTACCTAAAGTTTAGTGCTTGTAAGATACCTTAGAGTATGGCAAACAAAGGAATATATTGTAAAGGAAGATGATTGTAAAATGACCTCATTTCATGTAAGTTGCATTTATGAGAGGAAACTAAAAAACAGGTCCAATTTCGTCTTATAGAGATCCTTAAATTTCTGGAAGATTGATAACCTATTTGTGACAAGGTTAGATTTTGTTTGTTAAAGTTTTTCTAAGATCCACAGGTTGTTGTTTAAATAACTAATTGGTAATTGGTTGAACAACCACTACAAGTAATGATAAATGGTGAGGTAAACAGGTCCCGGAGGAAAAGACTAAGCTATTATTCTGGGTAAAGGTACCGACAAAAAAATCGGATTATAAAGAAAGGAGAAAACTGAACTAAAATAGATACAACCTTGGAGCAAAGATTCGAAGTTAGCTTGATATGTTGGGTAAGTTTACAACTTAAAGAGTTAGGAATAGGTAAGCATGTTCCTATTTGGAACAGTTTTTCAATTCTCAAGGGAAATTTAATCTCACTAGGTTTACTATTGGGAAAGATGCTTCCTGCCCTGGATTCTAAAAACTTTTTACGGTTTAACCCTTCGGTTATAAGTAGGGAGAAAGTAAGGATTTTCTAAAAGGTACTTATTTGTTTGAATTTAAGTAAGGTGATTACATTTATGACAAAAATGTAAAAATATAAGTATGAAAGGATTAAAGGTAGAAAAGGCAGAGTTAGCATATTCCACACTTTATTTAGGCATAGATGATTGATTTGCAGTCCTACTGGTAACAAGGTTTGAAAGGAGATGGTAATTAGTAAATCATACTAATCCTATATTGCAGTTACTAAATATAAATCAAATTATTGTGTGGAATAAATCCAATAATTCTGCATTACTAAAGTAATGTCCGTATAATTGTTAGATCTAATTCTCTGCTATTGCGAGTCCTATTTTTATATCGTCAAAATTTGAATTGGTACATGTTTGTGGAATCGAGAATAATTCATTGATTCACACCTGTAATATTTTAATCGGTAACAGTCTGACTTTAGTTGCAGGAGGTATATTGACCCATTTAAATAGTTTGGTCTCTAACTAAAATATTGACAAGGGTTTGTCAGTTGCATTCAATAGGAAAAATAACCCCATCAAACTTAATATTACGCGAATGTAATCAAAGTAAAAGCTCTATTGTATATCCACTCCACACTGACTTGAATCAATCATGAAAGTTTTCTACTTATCTGGTATTTAGGCACAGTTATTACCACCAATATTATACATCAGGTAAGAAAAAAATACGGTTATCGGATCCAATTAACTCTCTATATAACATTGCATAAGTTTCATACAATATCAAGTGAATATAAAAATCGAATTCATTAGAAATTGGAACTAAAACAATTCAGTTTCTCTCAGCTAACTGAATCAGTTAAAGTCATTGATCATATTAAAGTAAACCAGATCACTCACTCCGTGCCGTTTGATTGTTAGTATTTACTCGGAGGGAACTGAAGGAGGGGCTGAAGCCTGATGAGCTCCTTCAGTATAATACGGATTGTATGGCGATTTATTTGCATCTATCTCTCTGGTGAGCCCAGGATAGGGTGGAGGAGGGTCTAGGAATTGATACAAAAATTAGTAAAGTACATACTTTTTGAAAGTACAGTAATGATGGACAAAAGATATTGTTAGACTCTGACCTGCCGGACCAAGGATACTGCTGAGGTTGCGACTGGGCAGCATCAAACTGAGGCTGATACTGGTAAGGAACTTGTTGTTGCGGTGGATAACCGGCAGGTGGATAACCGGCAGGACTCATCATTTGTGGGTGTGGGTAAGCCTGTTGAGTCGAAATGACGGGAACAACGGTAACAGACTCTTGCACAGGATAAGGTTTGCTCTGTTGCTGATGCGCATTGGAGATAGCAATGACGGATGGGTTATTATTTGCTGAGGAATAAGTAGGTACTGTTTGGACGGGAGTGACATTCTGCTGTTGCTGGGGTCGAGGAGGTCCTGTAACCGTAATTACTGTACCACCCCGGTTTTGCTGGGTCGTTACAGTAGTTCCATTGTCAGTTGTTACTGCGGCTGTGGGAATAAACATAAGTTAACTTTATTCACGGCAAAGTCCTGCGATACTAGACCGGTAATTGAGATTGATACTCACATCTGTAAACGACACCCCGTCGACGTCCTCGCATCTTTGCAAGAAGGCAGATCGGACAGCAAAGGCAGGCAATGAATGCTGCGACAGCTACGAAGAAAAATACCACGACGCCGACAATGATGTTTACAATTCTGCAAGAAAAACAAGGACACAATTAGGTCAACATTTTTGACTCAACAATGGCTTGCGGGCGTCATAGGACTTACGTCTCCATTGTTTCTTTATCGTCGTCGTGTTCAAAGCTACCGTTCCAAAAGTCGTTATCCTTGCCCGGACGTGCGTCGACCGTCGGATAACAGGAAAATAAGGCAGTGACGAAGGTGAATGCAGCAAACCAAGCAATAGCTTTAGGAATGCGATGGGGTTTTGATTTTTGCCCAAGTGGAGGTGGATGGGAGGAGGAATTTCGGTTATTTTCACGAAATCTTCTTTCTGGCATATCCTATCCTTGGTTCTGTAAAGTTTTAACATAATGAAAACTAATTAGAATTGGTTACTTCGTTAATTTAGGAAGCAACAGGCTAATTATTCATCCAATTTCACATAACCAAAACAGATCACTTTATCAGTGATAAGTTATCAATACACTCAACCAATTATAGCACAAAATAAAATACTTGCCTTGTTATCTAAGCTGATAACGACTTACATTGATTTGGCACTTGAAAAAGCTTCAAACTCTCAATCCAAGGGTCCTCCCTTTAATTTTAATCATAGAAGACACCAATCCAACTAAAACAACAATTTAATTGAAATTAAAACATTAAAATTAAATCCGTTCAATTTTAATTTAATATTTCTTACCACCAGCAAATTTTACCTTTTAAAACTTGTATCCAATCCTCATCAGTGATGAGTCATCAAATCCACGTCTCCAGATATATTTCAAGACTTATCTTTGTAGATAACCTTATATTTACTTATCAAACATTTAATTTTAGTCTGACTGAGCTACTGGCAGTTGTGAAATAGAATGAGTCAGCTCGTCCTTGTTCTGAGAATTCTCATGCAAGGCTGACATGCAATTGTGACGTAAACGAAGAAATCTATAATGATGACACAACTATGTTTGTATCAATTTTATGACAAGGGTCCTCTCAATGTCAACTTTACCACATTTGACATTCTCAAGAATTTATTGAGTCAATGTTAGGTATCACTAAATTACAAAGTAAATGGATGAAAGTTATCAGTAACTGGTAAGTACCTACCGGCCCGGTAGTACCGGGCAAGATGGATTTTTGTTTATTGCTGTAATAGTTGGAAATTGTTTTAAATTCATTTCGCTTTAAGCCGAGAGGGTAACGTAATTTCAACTAATTTATAAATGTTGGTAGCTAACTATCTTCTTGGTTTAGCATAAAATAAAACGTTAAAATTGTTGTATGACAAGAAAAATAGAAGGAAATGATCCAAGATATTATTGAAATTAATTGTAGACAGTCTCATGAACATATAATCTACGTAGAGTAAAATGAAGTGCCTCTGGAACATAATAATGGTTACAAAATGCTAAAAATACAACTTAATACAAGACTGTAATTGAATTCTCACTAGATCAGATTCTGAAAGAGTACCGGAACTATTTTCTATGTTGCATTAATTCGATTAATTATTACAATTCAAGATAATTGATAATATTAAAAAAAACAAACGACTCGGCTCTTATCACTGGGACACTGCAAATTGAAGGAATTTCGCATTTAGAACAAGTTATCAAGTTGTATACTCTAATAATTATTTTAAGTAACGATCAATCTATCAATCTCATCTCTCCAAGTACTGCCTAACTTAACAAATATTAAGAGGCCGTAGGTGCCACAATTCATAACCTCTGAGTAAGTCTGTTCTAAAAGTAAAAATTCTGTATCAAAGTACCAAAATGAGTATATTCTATCCTAAGACATTGAAAAATAAGGCACAAAATAATTGAAGATGAATTAAAATGTATGAAACTGTCTGAATTTTCAGTTCTTGTAAGGGAATTGATATTCAGTTAAAGACAAAACAGTGGACTTTCTTTTCATTCATACTCAGTTATTTGAATTTCTGGCAAACTGAAAATTTTGATTCTAAATTAAGATATCCCATTTCATCAGAGGAAGGCACTTCTACTGTGCGGATCTCAAGAATTCTTCATATGCTCGCTGGACTTCTTCCGACTCATCATCAATAAGAATACAGTCATCATCTTCGAAATCGTCGTCCCTGTGAAAAATAACATTGTCAATTTCAGCTTATTTGCGTACTTATCATTTGGCGTGATATATTCTTTGTAAGAAGTTCTTACTCAGGAAGTTCGTAAATGTTCGGAGTCCCAGTGGAAGCGGATGACACTGTTGAAGTTGCAGGAGATTTTTCACTACTTTCCGACGAAGCCTCTTCTCGATTCCATTTTTTGTTCTTTAACTCAAACAAGGTGTCCAGAAGGTATTTCGTTTCCGGTTTAATACTATCAGAGGCCATGCACAAGAATGAAAATTCCTTTAACAGTTTTTCAAAGTTTGTGATCGTTGTGGCATCCTTTGAGTTTTCAAGATCCCAACCAACGAGCTGTGTAAAATACAAATTGCATTAATTTTTGTATTATCAAAGCTCAATTTAAATTAGAAGTATTAATACCTTCATAACTTGGAAAATACATTTAATATTTTCATGAGAGGGGTCTTTGACTAAATTCTCCATAATCTCCAATACACCCAATCCCAACGCTCTAATAGGCATTTCAACCTTAGTATTCACATCAGTCATTTTAATGTTCATCCATAACTCGGCAAAGTACATCAAGAGTCCACGACATCTACTCATGGTATGAGGATCGGACTGCATTTTAGCTTTGCAGGATTCAAATTCTTCTTGGCATCTGGTAAAAAAAATGTTTTAATTCAAATTATTAATGCCTTTACGAAAATTATTGAATACATCTTAGTACAACTTGCCTGGTAAGAAGAAGTTTCTTAAATGTCGTAGTGTTTACAGCAATTTTATTTTTCACCAAAGTTTCCGCTAGTCGAGCTCCAGAATAGCAGAAGTTGGGATTGGAAATTGACTGCATGAAAAAACAAATATCGTTATTATATGGATGATTTTTTATTTCCTTTGAAAACGCCGATATTACCTGCTCCACCAAAAGTGTAACAACCACATTCAACGTGTCCAGATCAAAGCAAAAGTTTTTCAGCATTTCCGTCACTCCTTTCGCGACCCGGGAGAAATTTGCGGGATGGTTCGTCAAGTCCATGATTGAATCCGTAATGGTAGACAAAACATAGTCCGAAGTGTCATCCACGTAACTTGGCTGAGATGCATAGGCCCCTTCATTAAAATTTATTAGGTCTGGTTGACCATGATGTTGCCCATGAAGTTGAAATTGGGCTACTGCTTGAGCCAGCTCGGATTCGTCTTGTGTAGACCAAGAATCTGGCTCACCTCCAGCGGCTCCTTCAGGATTTTGAGGGATGGATGGAACAAATTCTTTTGCACTGGCTGACAATTGAACTCTGACATTGCTTTGTCTTCCTGCAGATGCTGAAGTTGTTTCTGATCTTGGAGAACTGTTGCTGCTGTAATTACTAGTTTGGGGTGAATTTTGTTGCAACATTTCATATCTAGGGCGTGGCGAGGATCCAGCAGGAGAATGGTGTTGAGGAACCCGAGGGGATTGTTGGGAATGACCTTGCATATGCGGAGGACGATAAAGAGGGGTTTCAGGTCGACTCTGGTAGTAAACGTTGCTATTATTTCGACCTCCTGGTGTATTTTGTGACTGGGGAGATTGTGTTGGTGGGTGGTCGTTGCTGCGATCTGCAAAATAACAAGTTGTCAATTTTTTATCAATTTTATCATGAAAGGCTTATCGTACAAAGCAATTACACACACTAGCGCTTATCTTTGACCATGATTTCATGCCTGTACAATAACCTCCAACTTACCCAGCAAACAAAGACGTATCTCCTCCTATTTCTAGGAATAATCAACTAATTATTGATTAATTATCGGTAATTCTCCAATAATTGATTTTGCTCAATCCTCCCTCACCCTCTAATTCCAATATAAAACACAATTATACCCCAAGGCATGCAAGTTATCGTTGATAAGACTTTAAAAAAGATTAGCAAAAGTACACTCCAAATTACTGGTAATTGTGCCGTTATCTGAGAACACTTTGTGATAAGTTACTTATCTCCAATAATTTAGAAATATGTCATCCCGAAGAAATCAGGGTAATTACGGATCGCCCTCTTATAACGACCGTCACAACGGCCCTCCGCCCCTTCGTCAACCAAACCTGAGCTCACAACAAGTCCTGGCCGCTGTTAAGCTGGGTTTTAATGATAAGAACTACTCTGGAGGAGGGTCGTCCAATGGGAGGGGTGCTGCGGACACTTCCGGTTTCCCAGAGATTGGACAGTTCTCCGCAGAAGATTACGAGGTGACGGCTACACCGGCTCAGACACGCCAAAATAATTACAGTCAACATGATGACCGTGACACACAGCAGTACCCGGGTGGTCAGGAGGAGGGACTTTTGCGACCCCTGAGACGCCCGCATACGGATGAGATACCTCCGGGTAAGGGTTTTGTCTTAGGCATGA
>JAAXNX010003395.1:0-10798 GCA_036491905.1 Folsomia manolachei
CATTCGGCCTCTTTTGCGACCCTGTTATGTTTTGGGACTGGGCTGGGCTGATGTGGATGGAACGACAGTAGCAGACTATCGGTACTCAACACTAGGGGCAGAGTGAGCACTGATGGAACACTAAACAGCCTCGGCCGGGACAAAAGGATATAAGTGTTAAAAAATTTTTTAAACACTTCCGTTGCAAAAAAGAAAGGAATAAGTGTAATACAACAACCGTCCTTAGGACGGGCTGATTCGCTAGTATTACAATATCCATATAAATGCGAATAATGATCAAGAATATGTCTAGCATTTAGAGCAGTACCAGATTGCAGACTACTAAGGTGGAATTCCTATACTTTGACCACTTCTTATAGCACTTTAATTATTTTACTGGGAAACAAAAAAAGTATGCATTTAGTTAACATATTTTCCCATGCACACAGCCGACCGCAGGTGCTGCAAACTTGGTAAAGTGGATTTTCATGTTATCCTAGGCAACGATGAATGTTGCAAGTTGTTTAACAACTATAACAGGATACGATACACAACAGAAATTGGAGAGCACAAGCATTTGTGAAATTGTTAGTTATGTACTGCACATGCATTGATTACAAAAAATAACCAGTTCTACCTGAAATTAGGACTACTTATCCTTTTTGCGAGACGGTGGTGGAATTGTCTGTAGTTCATTTTTCCAATTCCTCCAGTTTATTACGTTTCTCCTATCAACCTGTTAACCTTGCCATTCGATAGTCAGGATGAAAATGTATAAATTACTCTGCATTTTGTGCAGTTTTCTCCTAATTCAAACTGTAATTGGGAAAACTCTAGAGGAGGAGTTGATTCTTAGTCATAAACAAAAGATTAAATTGAATCAGGTCAGCAGAATAATCGTCAAGTGTAAGCATTACAAAGCTAAACATTTTTCCGATATTTATTTAGTTGCGTCAACTTGTGGCACACCGTGTCCCTCATCCCTATATGAGTGAGGACTGGCAATTGGTGAAATGGCTAAAGGGTAAAAAAAACAAAAATATTAAACTTGGCCCCCGTACTATTGTTATTCTTGCTAAATCCTTAGTCACCAAATTTGACGTTCCTACTGCCGAGAAACGGATAATGGAGGTGAGGACTTAAAATATGTTCAATGAATCCTTACTTATCACATTCTTGCTCAAGACTGTCAAATGGAGGGCGGATAACAAAATGGATACCATTCTGGAGGAGGATTGGTCAGATTTCCAATCTGCAGAATACCGCGTGTCTGTCGAAGGATGCAAGGATGGGAGGCCGCGTGAGTAGTATATCATGTCATACAAAACTTGTTACCGATTCACTTTCCAATTCCATTTATTCCAGTGATATCTATTGACGTTGGGGACTGGCCTCTTCGTGAAATTGTCCTTGCCGGAAAACGAGTTCGCTTTTTACGGTTTACAGACAAATTGTCGGAACAGGCAACCGTGCTGGTGAGGACGTTGCGAGGTCTGGGACATAATGTCACCCAGATTGTGGATTTTTATGATTTTGGTCATTTCAATTCTATGGAACATCTTTGTTTTCAATGTAAGGCTAATTTACCCAGCACATTACCTAACAGAAAGGCTGATGGTTGTCTAACTCAAACAGGTCTGACAATTTATGCCTACATTGCCGAAAATTCAGAAAAACATTATCCCCTCCTCCCACACAAAAGCATCATGACAAACGGTAAGTCCTTTAAAAATTGGAAATTGAAGATGTTGCTGTTTTGTCTACTGGGGGATGGATTGTGTACTTTTTTCCTAGTGCCCCCATCCTACTTGACAATACACCCAATTTTGTTGGGATTTGCATCGGAGGAAACCAAAGCGGGTGTGGTTCTTTACGGAAGGAATAACAAGGACTGGAAGGAACGTCTTCGGAAAGAGTTTGGGCAAGACAATCTTTCAAAACAATTTGGTGGAGTGAAGGAAGATATTTGGGAGATTGAAGATGTCATTAAGGATCCTAGTTTGTTCAAGTGTTCAACATGATAATACCCACGGCCCAAAGAAGAGTACGTGATGGACTAATTTAGCCCTTTTCAATTAATTTTTAAGGGTCAAGTTCGCCAGAGACTATGGATTTACAGTAGTGTTTCTCAGGTTTTCGTGGATATGCACAAATTGCAAACATGCACAAAATGCACTTCATGAACACAAATTTAAAATCAGGCATTACTGATAATTTTAATTATAAAACTGTTTGAAAATTGTAAATTGTAGTGAATAGAGTCAGAACCATCAAACCATACTGACTAAGGAATAACAGACAGGGATTTGTCTTATTACTGCGTATCGGTAACGGCAGAAAGTAATGTTTTCTAAATACCACTTATTTAAAGTTTGCAACTTAAATGGCACAGAATAATGTGAAGGATGTTTTAATCCAACTTTTTCTAAGATTAGTAGCGACAACTTTAATATTGTATAGTTATTTTGTGAAGGTCAAGCATTTCCTGCGAAAATCTGATTTACAGATCCCACCTTATTGCCGTATTACAAACTGAATCTGTTTATGTCTTGAACATCATGTAGATAACCAACTTGGGGTTTTGCAAAATCAGATAGTATTTTGAATAAGGCTTAAGTCAGGAAGGTGCTTGAGTTTATAAGAGAAGTACACTCAACAAAAGTAGTAAAATCTTTTTTTACCAACTATGACCACCTATAATAGTAATTAGTCTCAAGTTCAGTGCTGTTGGGGAATTACTGAAAACGAAATAAAACGAATTTCGCCAAGTTGTGCTTGCCCATGTAAACCGTCAAACAGACGTGCATTTCGTGTTATCCTAGTAATTCCGTGGGAATGAATGTTGTTGGCACAACACTAGGGGTTCCAAAACCGGTGAGAATTTTTCGAAACCGGTTTACGGTGATTTCGGTTTTCAGTGCTTCGCGGTTTGAAAACCGAAATTTTTAAAAAATCCAGAAATTATGATATTTGGTGCATGTTTTGGATTTTTGTTATGTTTTAAGAGTAATTAGTGAACTAATTACCGTCAAAGTTTATGCAATTTTATGTTCAATTCTTTTCAAAACCGATAATTACCTTTTCGTAAAGTAAATTGAACCCAAAAATGCGGAGGAGATCTTGTAATTTTGAAGGAGGCCAGAATTACATTTCATACCTTGGCAGAACAGGAACAATTTGGTGGAGCAGGTGACCTTAGAGTAATGGGAGATATCGATTAACCCTGGCCCGTGCTGGGATGAAGGGGTCAAGTATCTCCAGCATGAGCAGGGTGGTTGGCTCATTTATTGCGACGTTCTTGGTTGAAATTGAGGTTACTACGAGTCATGGTCTAACACGGCTGAATTTTGCTTACAATGTTAAACTCATTCCTCCTTACTTTACAATTACCAATCTACGAAAGCTTGCAAAAGCTAAGGCTAAGAAGCGGAGTATCTATAAACCTCATCCTTTTCCTTTATAATAAGTTTCCCCATAATTTATCATGGAATGTCTCCCTGTGTGTGGTTGGAGCATGAACCTTTTCTACTTTTCCTGACCAGCTCGCACTCAACCCATGTTCATTTTGGAGTTATACATTCATCAACCAAGGTTCAGGGAGTGCTGCTTATTCCATTGTTTGCCTCGTTGGCCACCCATTCTTTGCTCTGATTGCCATTTTTTGGTTATTGGCATCTAAATAAAAGTTTTAGTGCCAAATTATTCGTTTTAGTTTTCACATTAAAATTGTGCACATAACTTACAAGATTTATCCAGTACGATGTCCCCTTCAAAACTCTCAGTGTCAAGAATTAGAAGCACAGACAACAATTCCTGGGAATGTGTTACATGCGGCAAAAAGTTTTCGACAAAAGCCAACTTGAAACATCACTTGTTAACTCATCTTCCCGATCGCCCAGCATTTTCCTGTTCCATTCCACTGCACCAAGAAATATAGGAACAAATCCACGGCAAATCTCCACAATACACCAAGTTCATTCCGGAAACTTTACCAGATTTGCCTGTGGTTTTTGCGCCTCCAGTTTTACGGTATAATTGAAATTAAAGCTTATGCCACACTAAGATTTCAATTAAGCTTCATATTTATTTTAGAGTAAATCACAGCGTGACAATCACATCGTTTCGAGCCACACCTTGGAGAAAGGATATCGTTGTGACAAGTGTCCTAAAGCATTTTCCACTGTGGCACTACTTCGCAGTAAGAAAAGTTTCGAAAAATTTGTATTTCTAACTGAGTGAGTTTGTTTAACAAATCTGTTTTGATTTTGATAGAACACGGTCTTGTTCACACCGAGGAAAGAGGTCACAACTGCCTCAGTTGTGACAAGCTGTTTAAAACGAAATATGCCTTAAAGCTGCATACATCCACCCTCCACTCCAGAAGAACAAGACGCTTCGCCTGTTCCGCTTGCGAGAGGACTTTCTCCTTCAGATCCAATCTCACCAGACATTCTTTCATCCACAAGGAGAGGGACCGGTGGGGTTGCTACTTTTGCAGAAAAATATTTTCCAGTAAACCACCATTGGAGGCTCATACCAGACTCCATACTCAAGAGAAGCCATTCCACTGCCCCGCAGAGGGCTGTCGCTATTCAAGTTGTCACTCCAACTGCTTAAAAATTCACCGGAGGCGGGTTCATCTTTTAGCTGGATTAATGCCGGCCTTGCCATTGATAAAAAGTTATCCTTGCTACTTTTGCTCGCAACTTCTGTCGTCATCATCCGCGCTTTCGACTCACATTCGACTCCACACGACCGAGCTCCCATTCCGCTGTGGCCTTTGTGGAAAGGGATTCAACAATCAAACCAATTTAATGCACCACATATCAAGACACACAAATGAAAAGCCGTTCAAGTGCGGAGAATATGGGATATGTTTCATTCGTCGGGATAATCTCATAGCTCATAAGGAAGGTGTGCATGAGGGGAGGAGACGGCTTTTTTGTGAATATTGCAGCTACGGCTCATACCAAAAGAATGACATGGACAAGCATGGATCAACACACAGGGAAAGCCTTAATTTATCACGATGGTTTTAGGTAGGCCGTTTGTGGAACAATTTGTATAATTTGAGTTTCAAGAAGTAGTGAATGTTGGAAATGCAAAACCGAAAATCAATCAAATTTGCGCAGTTCGAAAATATAAATCTTTTTTAAAGTAAAATTTTAGAATACATGCAGTTTTTGACTAAAACTTTATGTCTTTTGGAGATGCAATTTATTTTTTATTGTTAGTTTATCATTCTACCAATTTTAAAAATGGGTGGACCAATTTATGTAAGTAATTAAGCATCATTACGTTTGCACGGTATTGTTTCCACAACAAATTATTTATTTAAGGTATTTTAATAATAGACATATAGTACTGTATAAATTCATTATTATAGGTATTATTATAGATATTCTATTATAATTTAACTACTCAATACAACATTACAAAAGCATGGCTATATATACCTGAGTCAGCTCAAAATAATCCATCTTTTAATATGTTCAAATTCAAAGCTTTTCAATACTTATTGTCAATCCCAACGGCAGAAAATTATCTTACTCACTCCGAAAATTTTTTGTAATCTATCATGCATTGAACATATAGCTACTGGCTGTGACTAATTAATTAATTAATTAATATCCATAACTTATCTTTAATTCTCCTTATGGCGTAACTAATGTGAGCTCGCTCCTTGGTCGACGGGAGGAAGTCTCAAGTGGGAGGTGGATGGCGCCCTGGGACCGGGTTGTGGATGATCCGGGTCGCGGATGGAGGTTCTCCCTGTGTTGTGGAGGATGTAGGCACCTGGTCCTTCAGGACTCACGGGCACCACGGATGAGGAGAAAGAATGAGGTGGGAGTGGTCAGCACTTTGACACACTGAATAAATGTTAATACTCTCGACACCCACAACTTAGTCTTTAAAAAAGCAATAGGCAACTGTCTGTATTATCAGGAGTAAATGGTTATCACACGGAAACTTAGGACTCTACTCTAGGGTATTTTTATGTTTATTTTTATATTTTATATTAAACGAGAGAGTTAGGCCCATCTAGCTGGGCCCCTAGAAAATTAAGGCGAACTGCTTAAAAGTTAGAGCGGGAACATAATTATGACCTTGACCACACCCCCTACCACCCCCACCTTGGAGGATAACCTCCCCTCCAAAATATAAACCTACTTTTGGTGATTGGATAACTGAGGAAGGTAGACAGTGGGTACGGCCGGGGCATAGAGTTTGGTGGCGCGAATCAAAATCCCCAAAATCTGGATAAACTCACATCTAAAGACAGTGGGTACGGCCAGGGCATAGAGTTTGCCCTGGCGCGAATCAAAATCCCCAAAATCTGGATAAACTCACATCTACTCAGAAATGTATTCTAGATGTGGTTTTGATTTCTATTCACAGTGTAAGCCCTGTCAAGGCTGGGGACATTATTCAAGGTGGACTCAATGAATTAGTCAAGATTGAGTTTAAAGTGGAAAGCAGACAATAGCCTCCATTCGACCTAATTTTAATTATGCTTGCCAATCGTGACGATCAAGTATAGAGAACTATTTTCTTGACAATCTGTCATAATCCCATTTTACTTTTAGTATTATACTCTTCCCTCCCTGACCTAACTGTTTAAAATGGTTATATTGTGAGTCACAATATAACCATTTGGTCACAATTTGTGACCAAACTGTGTAGCTTGCTTGGTTTAAACAAATATTAATTAGTATGTAAGCCCAATCTTTTGGGATTGATAAGTCATTCATGATTTTAAAGTTAGTTAATTCATTAGTCTTCCAAAATATAATGCAATAAATATATAATTATTATAGATTTTTAGTGTAAAAAACAAAATTACCCTTTCCAATACCGTTTTTACACTTTGCTAAACTTTCTCATCATAGATTAACATCCTTATTGACTAGTATTTTCTAAGTTTCTTATTAATTTTTCCCCAAGCCCCTAACATCCTATGAAGACTTTGAATTGTCTTACGCAGCTAACCAAGCCCAGAACAAAGTAATCAGCATGATAAAACAACCCTTTGACATTCAAGATTTATTTATGGTATTTGGAAAAGTTGGCAAATTATCCGTGAATGGGCTTGTGATGAAATCTCAATCTCTCTGGTGGGCAGTTGTCTGAAAAACTTTACCGACATAAGTTCCAACTCTACTTTTCCGTAATCCTGCTAAAAAAGCGGAACCTGCACATTCTCATTTAGGAAAAATAATATGGTCAATTTTTACATGATATAAAAACGCGATTAAAAACTCGTTTCATAACTGAACAAATACTTGCAACAATAATTAATTAATCACACCTAACCCTTAGCAAGGTAGCCCTGATTTCCTTGTACAACCCAGAAACGCATCCCATGCCCATCTTTCTGTGAATGACATAATTCTCAACTTTAGTACTTTCTCCTGCACGAGTGGACTACTGACTCATGGTTGTTTGTTACTTATGAGAAGACTTTTTGTCTAAAAGTTCATCTTATCTCAGGAACTAACTTCATACTGAATTCTACACCAGTTTCAATATGTTATTCTAGGCTTACTCACGTACTTCAGAAAAACTTGGAGTATCCCAGGGCCATTTTGTCACTGGTGGGCTACTGAATGATGTGGATGTGCTGGACCTTGCTGACTGGCCGAAGGTGATTCCGACCTTATTTTCACCATGTTCACGTACGACATTGTAATTCATTAATCCAGGTTGTCTATAGGACTCCATCTAGATTAAAATCATACACGGCATTCTCTAGCTAAAGATTGGCTGGGAAGGAGAAATTGTAATGCAGACAGATTAGATGACATTGTTTTTTCTTGCTCAATCTGCACTTTTCTTAGAACAAACGAAATTATTTTGTTATTCATGTAGTGAGGTTCCCGTTTACTTTTCCTGTAATGACTCTATAAGGGTCACACTTATGTAACAACCTCAAAACAAAGCATGTACCACACCAGTTTCCTTCAGTGGTTAGGTAACCAAACGTCTTCTTATCTTATCATCAGTACTCGCATTCATCTCATTTGTGTGATGTGGTGTCAATACAGATTTCTGGAGAGATACTAAAAACAAAAAAACTTTCCCATTGACACAATCCAGTTGTTTTAGAGGCCAAAGTCAAAACCTTTCCATACTTGATCAGTCTCTGTTCATGTACGACTGGGATTCTGGGTTTCCGGCGGAAGAAAACTGGAGAAAGCTTTTTTACCCGGTTGGATGATTCGGATTCTGACTGGATCTTAGTTCTCATTCCTGCGTGAATGAAAAGTATTTCCAAGTCTGCCTTCTTAGTATTTTGTTTATTTGCTGCTCTGACTTTCAGAGAAAATACAGAATTGCCCAGAACTCTGGAAATCCATCTGCATCTCAAAATTACACAAGTTTACTAAGTTTTGTGTCTCATCATGCACGACCAGACTGGACAATTTCTTCTCCTGCAATAATCCAGGGCAAGAATTATAAATCTTTCCCAATTATGACGTACAGTGACGACTATCTTGTCCAAAAACTGAGAGAAATCCTTCTAAAACTTTATCCAACTCCACAAACTAGTCCTACAATTCATGAGAATCCGAAATTTCCAAAGTTGTTTCTCACCCTGGAAGAAGAACCCGAGTTGAACCTATTCCAGAGCCAGGAGCATCTCAAGCCAGGAGAAAATGGGAAAATTGAGATGGGACAGTTTCAGGATGAGACAATTCTAAGCCAAAATAAGACACTGGTGTCGGATTGGGGGCGTTTAGAAGAAAATGATACCCAATTTGTGGGTGGTGTGGTTCATAATGTGTCCACTCTGGATCATTTGTCTGATAATTCCTCCCTTATTTTGGGAAAAGTGACGAACTCATCCCCCAAACGGGATACGACACTTCATCGTGATCTTCACCACTTTATTCAAAAGTTACTTAAAATGTCTCTAAGCCAAAGTGAGGGTGGTGGGAGTGGGGTTTGGGGTGATGGTGGGGCTTCTGGAGTCAGGGATATAAATCAGGACAATGTTCCTGTTCCTGGGACGGCAAGGGTGGAGCTGGGCCCACGTGATCTTGAGTTTAACTTGACTCTGGATGATATTATGGATTTAAATATGTTGTTTGATGGGTCGGAAAATGTGCTCCAGTTTAAACATGTTCTCATAATTTTCCTGTATTTTCTAATAGCTGTGGTTTCTATTGTGGGGAATTTGTTGGTGGTTCAGGTTACGTTGCTGTGTAATACTCGGTGTTTTTGTGGAATTAATGTTTGACGATAACGTGTCTTAGTTGGTTATAAGAAGTAGACGATTGCACACCCTAACTCACGCCCTATTGGCGAACCTGGCCGTTGCAGACTTACTCATGGCGACGCTTAACGTGCCATTTAGCGCAGCTAGAGTGATAACTACAAGGTAACGACAAATACTAAATTATTAAAAAATTATTAAAAAATTTAAATACAAAATAATTCTGTAAAATTTCTTGAATTTGTAGAATGGAAATTTGGCTCCGTCCTCTGTCATTTGGTTCCCTTTGTCCAAGTCACAGCCGTTTACGTCACGAGTGGTACGATGGCTGTGATTGCAATTGATCGATACTCAGTGAGCTTGACCTTACCCAAGAATTTGCTTCTGCAAACAGTTTTGACAAATGATTCTAATTAGTGCAATTTTTACCATTTTCAAGGTGATCATGTATCCACTTGGCTCCAGAATGAAGCGTTCACACGGAGTTTTCCTAGTCCTCGCAATTTGGTTGGTGTCCGGACTGCTTTCTCTTCCTTACGCTATTCACCACAAGGTAAAGAGAAGGGAAATAAGATCTCAAACAGTTATTTGTAGAATTTGCATTTAGAACCCATTCCCACTGGCTTATACCCACAATTAATTGAGTAACCACAACCCAATGGGAAGAAAGATAAGGAGAGTGACACTATTATTGCAGAGTTTGCACTTTTCCAAGACAATTTCCTTCAAGGAAATTCCTCCCTACTTGGTTTTTGCTTGGGAATGAATCATTTATTAAGAAAACATTGGATCATTGGAAGGGAATAAAGTTTTTGGAACAATTCCAAAAGCATTATATTGCGGCTAGGCCATAAACCAAGTTTTGTTCGGGTTATGTAAAGAAGGAAGGATGCCATCCTTAGGATGAGACTCTCATTTCTCTGCCATTGATAAAATCATGCCTTTTGCTGTTGCTCAAAGATTGGAACGAAGGATTTATACAGCACTTACTATGAGATACAATTTATGTCCTATTTTGGCAATATACTGGTTAAATACCGGATTGGAACTGTTTCAGGTGGTCCAAGTTCTGAGCATGGGTGTGGTTACGAGATGTCAGGCTGAATTTTCAAACCAATCCCGTCGTTGGTTGACCGTGGGTACGTTTCTCGCCCAGTATTTGGTCCCACTACTTTTCACGACGGTGTCCTATCTGTCCATTATGCGGAGACTGAGTCAACGTTCGGATGGCTTGGGTAATGATAACATCATGATGGACACTTGATAATAGTTCAAAAAATATCAATGAGTTTTACTTCATAGGATCAACTACTCCAAGACAAGTCGCAGCGCAGTCTCGAGCAAAAAAGAAAACTATAAAAATGCTTCAAATTACGGTTCTATTTTTCGCCGCGTCCTGGGCACCTATTAACATTTATCATTTGCTGACCCACTTTTTCCTCGTGCGACACAACTCTACTGCAATCCTTGTCTGCCATTTGATTGCAATGTCGTCTTGTACCGTGAATCCATTCATTTACTGTTGGTTCAATGACCACTTCAGGAGGGAGGCACTGAAATGGATGTGCTGCTTTAGGACGAGAAGATGTCCACTGGTGGCAG
>JAAXNX010003396.1:0-10798 GCA_036491905.1 Folsomia manolachei
TCAACATGTTAAACCACAAGCTTGACTAAGATGTAAATGTCAGCTCAGGTTTGTCTTGTGCTGGGTTGGGTTCTTGTATAGAAGTCAATCAGTGGACTTGGATGACTTGAAGGACTTTGTTTGGTACTCAAACTGCTGAGCTGAAGCACCCTTCTGCCCTCAAGTTTGACAACGGGAGAATTAAGATCTCTACTTTTCAAGTTTGGTCCTGGAAAAATGCCTCTTGTCCTTAATGCTAGCTTTCAACCTGTTTCCAAAATTAGCTGATTCATAGTTTGGACTCTGTAAGATCAAAAATGTAAAAATGTATAGAGAGGAGCACCTGTGCATCAATGATTACGAAAATAATATATTTCTCACTAAATTACGATTACAACTAAAAATACCTTAAATCCTATTTATTTTCTTGCATCTTGAATATTCGTATTTCATTATTGGTCATGCTTTCGATTTTTAAAAGGCAAATCATTTCAGCCCATGTAACAGAAATGTTTGATTATTTTAATTTTAAAGAAATCAAATCATACTCAACTGGGATGACTTGTGAGCGAGAACATTATGTTGTTTGGCTCGCTTCCTGAACTAATGTATCTAAACTGAAAACACATAACCGAACCAAAAAATCTGTATCGTTTTTATAGAAAGATACAACACCTTCCTTGACGAAATCATGATAGATGATGATGTTCATTAGTTGTGTAAAATAAATGGAGAACCGGATCTATACTTTTTAAGAACACGAAGTGCTTAAACATAAAAGACTCCACCATGAGACAGCCAATCTACGCAGTCTGGCATGGTATGAGATGATATGGCACTTGGTATTATGTTGGATCGGTTGATTTTTTATGATTAAGATGTATAAAGTTTAGCGTCGTTTATTAGCCAAGGTGGGAAAGGGATATAGTGTGATTAAGGCAACTTATTACTTCATACCCGACATAATAAATGGCTGATCAAACTTGGATCAAACTAAGTGGTTGCGTATCATACTACTAAGTAAATAACTTTATATAAAGATTCTTCATATCGGACGCCGCACCACCGGATTGAAATTTTAGAGATTTGCTCTTCAGATACGCTTTATGTTTAGCCTTGCTTGCTTGGTCTATTCAGTTCAGCGTCCAGTCTCTCCAGACACGTGATTAAATTTCTATTCTCTGAACTTTGAAGGATCCAATCCTTCCAAGGTACATAATTGAGCCGTATATTTACGAGTATCTCAATTCCAAACCGTTAAACTTCCAAGCTCCAAAATGTTTTTATTCGGAGTCTTCTAATAGGATCTGTTGCATGGTCGGTAACTTACGAATGAAGCATATTAAGACGACTGAAAAGAACTCTAATGAAGAGATCACATTCCCTTCAATTCAATTCTACAGATACCTTTTCAATCCTTTATTTATATTCATCTCCCATTACACACTTGCTCTTCCACGAGAAGGATGAAAAGTTGATAATAATATTTAGTTTTTTTTCTTTCAACTGACATGTCTCTGCAATGGATGATAAGTCGGTTGGTAAGATTAGAAATCAGAATCTGGGGTATTTATTACACCTGGATAGATATCATTTATTTGTCAAAAGGAAGCGTCATGAGTCAAGGGATAATATTTTGCCTTGTCATTTAACCACCTACCCTACAACTTGTTTTTTCTAAGATATTAGATGCACATAAATACTTCAAATTCAAATCCTTGAAGAAACTCTTGACCGATTTAACCTTTTGTCTATTTGAATGCAGTATTCAGTCAATGAATGATTATAATAATTCATATTCACACCAAGTCTAAATGAAGTTTCATAAATTCCAGTCTAAAATGTAGTACAGAAATGCAAGAGGCTCCATTACATTACACTACACTAAATTTAACAAGGTTTGTTGTACATAATCTGAAATCGAAACGTGTTGTAAATCTTTATCATGAAAAGTTTGAAGATTTTATTTCTTATCAATTTCTTCTTTTCACGATGCAACACAACCAACAACAGACCAAGCATAATAATTTAATGTAACTTGTTTCGTGTGTGTGATCCACACAAAAGAATTTACCATAGTTAATAAAGGAGAAGGAAATTTAGTAGAATCGTCTCATCTTCATCTTCTTATATTATATGTGAAATTAATTGAAGATGAAAATGCCCAGTTGCTTGGCGTTCAAGTTTTTTATGTCTTAATACGATGCCGTGATGAATCCATGAAAAATCGATCTTTCAACCATACAGTACCAACTAAAAAATCCCCTAACCAATTTCCTCCAAAAGGAAGAACCAGATCCTGTAAACCAATCACTCTGTAATGTAATGTTTATAGAAAATGCTATTATCCATGCAACTGGGATTTGAAACAAGTTAGAAAAAAGGTATCTCGATAAAAAAAACACTGTAGGTTGTATCTAATCCAAGTGCTTTCTCAGCTTAGCTCAATTCCGCAAGTCCTCATAAGTTAAAGGATTTCCCATAATAAATGTCCTGATTCAGAGAGGGTCGGTTTGAGTGACGGTTCTAAACTTTGTTAAGTGGATCCCTTTAATACCAGAACTGGAGCATCTTCCTTACTCACAGTCAGTAGAAAAGAAGTCGTCATCTGCCTTCTATCACTATAAATTGAGTCAAATGACTGAATTGCTTGATCTTGGACGGCGACAAATTTGTAGCAGGTTAAAGTTGGTTCAAGAATAGTTTTATTCTTGTCTAACTCACAATTGGAGAATGTGAGATCAGAAATAGTGCGAGATTGGTTCAAACTCTGGTTTCCATTTATATTTTCTCAATTTTGAGTGGCTACGATGTTTTTGTGTGTAAAGCCAGACAAAGTAGCTTTAAAATGGTCGATCGGACTTCATGTTTCAAAATTTTTAAAGGCGGAAATACTTAACACGAGAATATATATCTTGAGGCCTAAAGAAATTTATACCTGTATGACATCCAGTAAGATTCGGTACTTAATGCCAATGAGTCATTGAAATTGGGACCCTGAACCAGAAAAGTGCTATAATCTGTTCGTACCTCTTTAATCAACGAAGAACCGACTGTGTCAGTATTCAGAAGTCGGACCTTTGCTGACAAGGTATTTCTGTCAAACAAGTATAGCTACATAGGATTTTTAAAATTGTGAGAAACTCACAAGCCTTGAGTATTACTGTGACGTATCATCATAGTCCACATGCATGACATGCAACCAAGAAGTCGCCATAATTTCACAATGTTATCGGTCGGTCTGTTTATCCCTTCATCTGCCTGTGCTTGCTTTCATAGTGTTTGAGTTTAGTTCCAAGTATGTTTCCTGTAAAGTTTTGACCAAGATGTTCAACCCATTGAAGCAAAAATAGCAGCTCAACTTCATTCTTTATTGGTAAGTCATAAAACCGATTGAGGATTAAAGGAAAGGTGCTAATGAGTGATATTTTTCACCTCTATCTCTATCCTGATCTACGGTAGTTTGTATGTGATCATTGTTATGATGATTACATTTTTGAAACGCTTGCTATATATAGAAAATCGTGTAATTTATCTACGCTTTTTATTTACACCGACTGGCGTTATTATGTTATGTGTTCGAGTGAATTCCCAGAACGGAGGATGCATATGATGAAAGTAAAAACATCACCAAGCCAGGCATACAGCCTAGCCAAGGCCCACCAAAGGTATTAAGTCGTAAACCAAGATTTTATATTCATTACCTTTCAAGAATGTGAGAAGGAGTGAATAATAACTTCATTTTCTTTAACAATTAACAATGGCCGTCTCGTCTTAGTCCATGTTCAGCTTGAAGATAGGATGCATCTTTTTTACCAATGGCCAGGCAATAAAAAGTTAGATTTTGATTTCAACTGCTGCATCAAGTCTTTTGAAAAAATCTTGAATTCCTCGTTGGCAACTTTATTAATATTCACGAAAGGAAAGACCTTGCTAATTGCATGGTTAGACGGTTTAGATTTCCAATCAGGTTTGAAATTATCCGTCCCTTCAGTTATGACTGTAATTCGATTTGACGGGTTAATTTGGTTAGATATTCATGGTTTGAATCTGAAATTCACTTTCAATCCATACTGCATTGTAAAGGTTGTTATATCTGTAATGCACAAGTGAGAGTGGGAGAAGATGCAATTCTCACACTCATGCAATCTTCAATTTCGTCACTATGCTTGAATGCACATTTCTTAATCGATTACTTTTCGCTCAACGATGATCGCTATCATGCACTCCTAAAGAGTGTGAGAGAGTTGACTTGCGAAATAAATGCATTCTTAAATTAAGAATGCGTTTAAAAGGGTAAAAAAGTGCGACATTTTTTGCATGAACTGAGGAAAAAACGAATATTGCATTGACCTTAAATATGCTTGACGAAGTTGGCTTTCATTATACTTTAATTTGACAGATAACATCACTGTTTGCACATGCTGTCACATTAAATTAACCATTTAATCTCTTTACTAGTCTGTCAGTATGTGTGAGGCTGGTCATTGCAGAGCATATATACTGTTTACTAAAACTGCTCATTTATCCCTTTGGTATGATCAAGGTTCGTCCAACTTACACAAATAATTTATTCTCCAGTAGGCAACAATTCCCTCTGTTGATTTGGTGCCTCGTTTTTGTCCAGTTTTCTCTAAATGAGGAGGTAGCCTGGAGGGATTCTGGCTTGGACCACCACAACAGTACTGTCTCAGTAATAGTATAAACTCCTTGCATTGTCCAGTCATGCAGGAAAATAATTCAATTACTAAACTACAATAGTGAGAGTAGCGAAAGTACACAGAACTCTGTATTTATTTCCTTGGTACGGCTGGAATGAAATTCTGGCATGTCAACTTGAATCCATTGACCCTAGAGATCATGCACAAAACCTATTCAATGATGCGCAATGGCACGTAACTACAAAAATATATTTCCTGAATGCACATGCCGTCGGTGGTTTGCTATAACTTTTACTACGAATTTCGTCAAAGTCGCCCTTTGAAAAGAAATCTTGCAAAAGTTACCCCCAACTGATTCATTGATTCCTGTTCCATTCATTCAATCCATGCAACCCAAATATTGAAAACCAATAAGAAAACCCAAAATAAAATGAAAGATTTTTAGCTTTTCAATCATTCAAAAAAACGACGATACCAGTGGTTGATAATGAACCTCCTACACAATGATAAGTGATGTTCTTGTTGTGAAACTGCCCCTCGCAACATTCTGGTTAAGCCACCTTTTGAAGTCATCCTACAGACAAACTTCTATACGTAATCTTATAGCAGCACCTGGGAGAAAGACATTAATTTAATAGTTTGGAAGGTTACGAGTAACAAATGGGCGTTTGACATGGAATTCGAAACCCAAATCATTTGAACGTCTTTAAGAAAAGAAAAATTGTCAACGTCACAAAACAAGCTCTGGTCTTTTTGGTCCTGGCTCGCATTTTGGAATAAGAGATGAAAGTGAGAAGTTGATGTTGATTGTTCATCTAACATCTTCTTTCGACTATTCAACCATTCCTCCCTTATACCTACCTACCAACTACCAACCCACCACACTTTCTTCTTCGTGTTGAAAAACAAACCCAAGAGGAACAATGATACCTAGAAAAGTCGAAAGCATCTTACCTACACCCTTTCTTACCCAACTCACCCAAATCTCAAAATGCTCGATCTTACTATCCATACGAAGGGTAGGAAAGGTATGATAAAGACATTCAGCGGGGTTGTATACCTGTAAGTCAAAAAACCAGGCCAGGTAAAAGGAAAGCATACAGGCCAATCAAATCTTGNAAAAACCAGGCCAGGTAAAAGGAAAGCATACAGGCCAATCAAATCTTGGAACAAGAAGTTGAAACATGGCTGGGATTGAGATGAAGATGAAAACGATGGAGAATAAGAAAGATGTCTTGTTGGAGTTGGAAAGCCAAAAGGGAACCCCCACGACGCGGCACGATGCCCACCCAAGAAAATGGACTTCCCACGTGGTAGTGACTCCAATGTTAGAAAAGTCCGAGATTGAATATTATTATTATTACTGCACACCTTCTCAATCTCCCTTTATTACCTTGCTAGTCACTCTCCTATCCTGTACTCATTATTACCATGTTCTTGGGTTTATAACTTCATCAACCAACTGGATGAGATGACGACCATGGCATAGACTCATAATCGGTGTGCATCCGTGTAATATCCTCCGTCACAAAAGAGTTAACTGGAAAATGTGTATACTGCAGGTACGAGTAGTGCACCCCACATATCTGTGTGATGATGTTGAAAAACCACGAGCAAAGTAAAAATGGTATTTAAACGCCCTAGACAAGTAAATTCTAAAGCAGCTTGTAAGGTGACTTACTATATTCAGGTGTGTAGATTCAGCTTGGATGGCCTGTAGGGAGAAGAAAGGAGATGGTTTGTATTTTTGTTTTCAGACAAGATAGCTAGTTTTTGATGAAGACGATGGTCGAGTGCTGTTTCCAAACAACTTTACGCCAGGTCATTGTTGCGTTGTCCAAATACAATGATCGACTAGACAACTCTTCTTGTGAGTTTATAGCTGAAAAGAATTTAATGCTGAGATTCCTGTAGTATGCATCAATGTATTTGTTGATAAATGGTGCTCCTGTGTAGAATCAAACAATTTTAATAGCATGTTTAACCTGCTTTATTTGGAATGGAATTTTTCCTGATTTATGTAATGATTAAATGTTTAGGTACTGAGGCTTTAGGTAATTGTTCTCGGAGCGTTGTAACAAATTGGTAGTTTCATTTTTTAAATATTGACAGCTTTGATATTTTTGTGGGTTGAAGCTTTGTGGTTTCCTAAAATCATCTATGAGGTGGCACATTGAACTTTCCATTTTATGACTAAATAAAATATATTGTTCTTATCAGGCAAGGCAGTATTGGTCGTTAATGTCGTGGCTTATGTGCTTACATTGACGTTGTCTATCGTTTAATTACACTCGCCCAGTCGCAACAAATTCTGACTACAATTCTGTATACTTCAATTTTGTTGTACCACCTGCGGTCAATTTCCTTTTCGACGAATATCTCAATACGTTATAAAGGAGTTGGATTAATCCAGCTAGGTGGCCTTCATTTTAAACTCCTGCAGCTAATTACTCTAAAAATCGTTGATTATTTTGATCTTTTTCCGTTTCAAATTTTTTGTTTGGTAAATCATGAATGAGACGTGTACACTCTGTTAATAAGTCCAGTTGGGGTATGATAAAGGATGCTTTGAGTCTGCATCAGTACATCATAGTCTAACTTCTTAATCTTACCCAATAATTTATGTGGTTGGTGGTGGGCTACTGTTTAAAAAATAAAAATCTAGCCTTTACACATCCACGTAACCTGGATCACGAATGTGACGAGAAAGAGCAGTTGGTTAGTAGTTTACATTTCCAATCCTACCTGTGGCTGTGTTTAAAAATTCCTCATGCTTTTGATTTCTGGCTATGTAATACAACGCTATACTTATACTTGAAGATTGAACGAAAAACAAAGGATTGAAACATGCCATGTCAGACAAACGATTATGACATTTACTAGAACTGACTTTTACTACTCACTGACTCCGTGTTCGCCCTATTATTCATATGCAAGGGAGCTACAGGTAGACATCTCTCTTCATTTTGAGTTTTACGATCAAGTAGGAAGCAAACCTTGAAATGGAACACGGTTAATAATAGTCTTCCTCTTATTTGCCATGACTTACAATAGATGCGAGAGCTGTATTTGTTCTATTAATGATCACGTTGCGTGGTCTAGTCTCCAAGTAATAGAAGGGACCGGATTTGGATTTTGGACCCCTTCATTAATTTCTTGAGTAAAACCCACCTTGAAGGATGGGCTGACTTGACCGTCCTAAACTACGACTCCATTTTGTCTAAAGTTAAAGGTGGCATAAGGCAAGAAAATAATATTTTAAATCATGTAAGATTATTTCCTTCACCGCATTTTAACTCGTGTTCCTTAAGTATTGGTAAACCATTAAAATTCAAAACAGAAGCTTGAATGAATATTTTAAAAACGGTGTGTAGGTCATTCCACTCCCACTTTTTTTATCCACCTATAACCAAAGTGAAAACGCAACTCAGAATTTCAATTTAACATTCGAAATTAATATCTTGAATAGTATCATTGAGACATATATGTACGAATGTAGTTTTTATACAACCCACTTGCCACCGATGAACTTGACTGATACGAAATTCTCCTTAACGCGTTTAAAGATGGACAGAACAATGGTTCGGTGTGATTTAACAACGTCAATTATGTCAAATAAATCCGGTAGTTCAAAAGTTCATATGCCGTGGAGTCAAGTGAGGTGAATCTCATAGGAGTTGTTGTAAATGTCAATGTACGTGGTTTGCTTTGATACTGTGTTGACTAGAAGATCTGCAGGTGGAATCATTAATCATTATTCAAACAAGCTGCATGAATTATCTGTAGGGAATGTACTATGTTTCTTAGTTATGCCCTCACATCAACAACTCGTCACTCTGTCTTGGTAGAGACAGTCCAATTTGTAATAATTTTATTTAATTGCAAAGTTGTTGATTAAACCACTAATTAGGTAATATGACAATCTGTGAAAGGAAATACATACATTTCGACATATTTCTTAATGCAATTTCCAAATGATTGTTCTGGCTTAGATTGTTCAGTAGTACGAATATAATCGTTTGATGGGAAACAAATGTTTCGAAAATAATTGCTTATTTGTAAATTGTGAGTAAAGGGATGCTCACATTTTCCCAGCAGAACTTGATTAGACGAAAGTGCTACATACGGCCGCACGCACGCGGAAAATATTATTTTATTATGGCAATTTCTTTAAAGACCCCTCAGGTTATTTGTTATTCCTTGCAAATTGCTAGGTCTAGATTTTGCTTTTCATTTTTAAAATATGAAAATCTCTTTGGTGCTGTAATTATCTGTGACAAGCAATATTTTAGTTGGTTTATTTACTCGGAGAGAACTTAACTTATTTGGGAAGATTGACAGTAAATTGTTTGGTTTGGCTTTGCTAAACTATGACAAGGGATTTAAATTAGGCTCGCCTACATGGGTTTATCTACAATATATATATGCAAAAGGATTAATTTAATGGGCAAACCCACTGCATAACAATTGTGGACTTCAAAAATATTGTTGAACTAACGATGCTTTTTACTCTCTGCGTGTGTGTGTGCTAATTAGAGTTTCGTCACATTAGTAATGATTTTTGCTCGTTAATTGTGTACGGGCATTATTTAAACCTTCGAATTCATAGTTCAGCTAGCATACAATAGAAAGGTGTATTCAGTCGAAGGAATGCAATTGGTGGCAGGTGTTTCTGATTATTGCAGCATATTTAATTGATATTAATTGCACAGGACTCACGCACATCATTTGAAAGTTCGGAGCTAAGTAAATATACCACGAATTAATTAACAATACAGAAATATTCAATTTTTACATGTATGCATCAATTTTAGCTTAAGGCATACAAACAATTTTCCACTTTTATAAACTAGGCATGAAACAGAAAATTTGAAAAACAAACGCGGCCTCAGATTATTAGAAAAAGTAAGAAATAAAAGAGTCAAATAAAAGGTAATAAATACTCTTCCCATAAAAATTGACAAGACAATAGAGTGTTGTTCATCAGGACGGTATAAAAGGGCGTTTGGCAAATGAGGCAATGGAGTTGTAACTTAACAGATTTATTGCATGGCTACCAGTCCAGTGCGGTGGGTATCTGTTTTAAAAAGAAGAAAGTCATGCTCCCGCACCCATAGTTGACTTTTGCCACAAAATTTATGACCCAAATAAAATTCGAATATGTAAAACAAACAATGCGTTGATGGGAGAAAGGAAGAAAGTCATGCTCCCGCACCCATAGTTGACTTTTGCCACAAAATTTATGACCCAAATAAAATTCGAATATGTAAAACAAACAATGCGTTGATGGGAGTTCAATCCAAATTCACAAATACACCGGATAATGAATGTCACCCAAATATGGAACGGATAAACTCTCATGATTTTACCACCGGACAAGATCTCAGAGAGGGAACAATTTAGTCACAATAAAATTATTTGAGCATGTAAACTTTGCTTGTCTTCTGCTTATGGATAGTAGGCAACAGAAAATGATGCAATTTCAACAAGCAGTAATAAGCATATGCCACAACACGACAGCTTAATTAGAAATTAGAAACTTTTTAACAATTTTTCAAAGAAAATTGATTGCTTCGTTTGCTTAAATGTAATCAATCATTTATTTTAACAAGTATTTTAGCTTGACTCACCACAATGCAAACTTTTCTGTTGAATGGTGACGCAACTCTTAAAATTTTAAAAATGCAGAACGCTTTGACCCCAAGTTTTTTATAGTTTAACATACCCTTACTCCCGGTTGACGAGAAGGTCGCCAATCCACTATTGCTACCACATTAATTTCATTTTTTTTGATGAATTATGGGCCTGATGCATTTCATTCAATCTATTGTTATTTCCATGAAAGTGCATAAAGTCATCAAATAAATATTCAGCATAGAGGGTTTCAAACCCTAATCTATTTCTACTTCTTATAGCTGAGCATTTCAATTATCTACGTCTACAAACTCCATGTGTTTAATATGGAGGAAGCATCTTTACAATATATCACATTGACTTATTCAAGCACATCCCGCAACTACTGTGCAACTTTTTTTAGTGTTGAATTTTGAATGGTCGCGTATAGGAAGTAGACGAATGAGCGTATTACTCACTGAAACTCTTTTTCTTGTTTAAGTCTCCAAGAATTCGGGAACAAAATCACTTGCAAGTATTCTACC
>JAAXNX010003397.1:0-10791 GCA_036491905.1 Folsomia manolachei
TTTCTTGTGTTTTGGAGTTGTCATTTATTTTGTGCAAACCCAATAGTTTTGATTCTCATCCACATTACACATTTACCATCTTACCTAAGTTTCTGAGCATAATACACCGCACCCCCCACAACGTAGTAGATTGTGTTGTTTGCTTAAAAGAAATAATTCTCATTAAGGGTTATTTGTGCAAAGTATTTTTACCAATTAAGTAAAAATGGTACTACAAACTACTCAAGTGCCTCTGATTTAAGGGGACAAGGCACTCGTGGAGCTGGGGTTTAGACAAAGCTATTTATTGTGGAAATAAATATTCGGCATAAAATACAGTTAGAAATGCTCCTACTTGCACGACTACATTTTTCGAATTTATTTCAACAATATTTGTAATGCGGGTAGGGTTCCTTTACTTCCTACAAATAATGCTTGGAAAGTACCCGGGTTTTAGAATCGTGTCAGGGAAAACGACCAAATGCGGAGAAAGGGGAAATAAAGTAAAATGACGGGATAATAAATTACCTGAATTATTGACCACTCAAACTCAAACTACTCGACACGAACCAACATTTCTTTTCTGGGGGAGGGTGGAGAAAATGTATTTATTACAACAGGACAGAAATGGCCGATAAACCCCGTATCTCAAATTTTGAGCTGATTCCGTTTCAGGGAATGAAATGGCAGCCGGACATGACATTTATAAATTACACATTGTGCCCGTGCTATTGTTAAAATGACTATATTTTTGTAGGCTTTCTTTCTAAGCTTCTTTTTTCTATTTGGTAACATTACAATGAAGAGAAAGCGTAGCATGTGAATATTCGTGAGCAATTCATAACTATGAAATAATTTCATTTCTTTAAGGATTCAAAATTAATGCTCCCATTTTCTTATGGAACACAAAAATTCTTGATAAACCAAAATAATTGCGATACAATCCAACAAAAAAAACATCTGCTTACTTTTCTCCAAAAATTTTTCAACCCCACATCCAAATAATAACAAAACTTAATAAATACTGCACTACCTTGCCTGCTTCCTTTGGGCGTGACGGGGGGTTCTTCCAGTTGTGCTCCACCTTTATTTTTTTCCGGAACAAATGGAACATACCACACCCCAGGGAAGAAAATTATTGATGATCGAGGAAAACTTTCTATTCAATACATCCTCCGAGTTCAATTTAATCTCATAAGAACAGAACATATTCCTTTGCTCCAGAATGGGATTGGGTTTACAATGGTGACCATGTGAAGGTTGAAATGAAAAAATTGGATCATGCCGAGAAAGAGTTAGGAACACAAATCAAAAAATACTTTTACTTAATTTCAAAGTATGGAGTTGTCGTTGTGTAATGCAATTCCAGGGAACGGGTATTCAATACTTATTCAATCTTGTGTAAATATCATGGCTTGTCAGTGACACTCCTTACACAGGAGTGAAAATTGCTAACTTCAAATTACATAAGATACGGATATGGCTGTTAGAGGGAAGTATCAACTACTGCAAGGTCACTAGTGCTTGAAATTGCTTGTGTAAGTAAACTTATTGCCCTATAATTATAATATGTGACAGTTTTATAACGATTCTGAGTCAAAGTAAAATGCATCAGTAACCAAAAACCGATCTTTAGCATCAATTATACGTAAAATTGTCATTGTCTCAAATTCGTCGCCTAAGTTTGTCACTGCAGTAATGATTATATTTGTATTTGTCAGTGGTTTTTTAGTTAGCGTTATTTAAAGCGATGTCTTACACAAAGCTGCAGATGAGACAATTCAAGCAGATTCTAAGAAAATTGAGTAATGAGTGTGATTATTATATAGCGAGTAGTAATTTAGTGGTAATCATTCTATTGGTCCCGTCTTTTATTTCTGAGGACCAAATCAACTAATGTACCAATGAATAAAATGAAGGACACTTAATTTTAAACCACATTTCCTTGAATCCCGTTGAATCATCTCATTTGTAATTTTGTGTACGACATTCATACAAATTGCGGACCATAAACCTCACAAACTTAATGACTGTCAATGAGCATCTTGTCTCTGTTACGGAGAAATAGTAAATGGAAAGACAAGATTTGAAAACTTTAATTATTGTCTCTCCGGGTACATTTTTCTTGACTCAAAGACTTTAGTCCGTCATAGATGCCTTCTGCTCCAAGTATCTATCCGTATGTTCCGTGGTTTTCTAAAGATTAAAGAAATGCATGGAAGTCTCGATTTGCTTCGGTTTAGACTATTCTGTCAGACTCGAATTTCCAACCAACTTATTTAGTCTTGGCTCATATTATACAAAAATTGTCTATAATTGGTTTTGCTCTAGATGGAGATGCATGAACTGAAACAGGAGAGCAATTTGGTTGGGTTGGCTGATACAGACATTTTCTTTTTTGGCTGTGTTACATATCCAAGACAAGGTTTAATATATTTCATGATGAATGCGACGGTACTCACTCTGGTTCGGTAAAAGCTGAAATGGAATAAAATACAATAAAAGGTAATTGAACGCAGTGGTAGTCCCTGAGTGGTCTGGTGGGTGACAAAAAAATCCTTGGAAATTATATCAATAGGCGGTCCTCCTTTTTGAAGTGGCAACTCCAATACAAGGCGTGATGAAGAGAAACAAAGATTTTAAACTGTTTTAAAATTGCTTTCAGATTTGTTAAGAGTAAAATAAAAATGTAGAAACTTTTGATTCAGTCAATTCTCTTATTCGAATTCGACCTTTCTTCGGAGGAAATGACGAGAGCATAAGATAACAAAGTAAATGGTTATATATTGGATTGGCTGCTTGGTTGCATGGTTCGAATTTCAGTGAATTGAATCCACTATTTTAACACAATACATGGCGTGTCATTTTCATGACGGAAATTGCTTGTTCCCAACAAATTGTTGGTGATAAATAAAGTAATCTGTATCGAGATAATAATACTGGCACTACTTTAAAAGCTATGAGTAAGTGGAAGACACTGAATTCGGTATGCATTTCAAATGTCAAGACGGATCAAAATTAAATAAAAGAATTTCAAAATTTCACAAAATTTCTCGCTGTCACTCCTTCCCGTCAAGTTTGTGAATGGTTGTAATATAACAATTTTAGCAATAAAAGATACTTCAATTGAAGATGAATTCAAAATGGAGTAAGACGAAAACAGTTTAATTCTATTTGTAGACAAAATAAATCTTTTTATTGTGGTAGATTAATAAAAAATGATAAAAACGAATATCGCCTTAACACAGATTTTTTATTGGCTGTGAACCTCTAAGAATGCAGATGAAACTCGCCTATGAAAAACTCCACCCACTCCAAATTTATTTATGCCATTCCTTTAAAATAATAACCATAAATAAATTTAGATTATTTCCACAAGAATACGTGGCCACATCTATTTTAGGTCTGGGCTACGCGATAAAATTGAATATTATGAGGACACGTTTCCCATAATTCAATCAACCCAAACCTCCATAAAAGCACCTATGGAGAGAGAATAAAATTTTGTAAATTTCAACAAAGAAGAAAGAACCACACCGAAAAACCCACACTCAGTGGGAGCAGGTACGGGGAGCTATCTCCATCTCGACCTTTTAATAAGGTCAGGCACAATCAAGCCCTTAAGTCTCCTCAGACTAATTTACAACTTAACCACGACTCGTGGTCCATGTTTACTCAGCACATTAGTTAGTCAAGAAAGATGGAGAAGAAATTTTTATTTCACTCACACACAAACGAGAAAAGCATCTCATCATCTCATCTTGCATTTTAGACCACCTATGGCCAAGACTGGACTATTCTCCAGTTTACAAGTAACCCTTCCCTTTTCCTGGTTTAAGACAACATTGTCTGAAATCATCGCAGACTTCATAACTCAACTTAAATACATTCGAGATTTTGAAATTTAATCAGGAAACTGGGGTGCAACAGGGTAATATATTTAACCACAAAATTTTATTATGTTCAAACTCCTTCTTTTAGAGGAGGAGAATGAAAATTGATGGGATAGATAATGATATTAAATTTAAATTATGACAAGACAAAAAAAGACAACGGAAGGTTAAAGGGAAAAGTCGCAGACGCTTTTGGTTTGTTCTGAAAATTAAAAAGCTTTGAAGGTGCAGTGAGAAGAATATTAATGTTTTTTGAGTTATAGTTAATGAAAAATTCCTAAAAATGTCGCAGCTTTGTTTTGCTTCCTTTTCAGAAATAGTTATATTTTGTAATTTTTATAATTCTAAACTTACAGTTATAATTTTCCGAATTTAATTTTGTATCATAATAGTTGATATTAAAACATTAATGTGATCCTGGGTTGGACAACTTAGCTTGGATTCTGGATAATACATTGTAATAATATTTTCCATCTGGAGAAATCCATTCAGTACGTTGTTCTGTGGAGGAAAAACACAAATTCAAATAATTATTATTGTTTAATTGCATAAATTGTAAAATCTAAACAAATTAACCTGTACCTTAACAGGGCGAAAAAGAATAAATTCAGATTCTCTATTGGCCAAGTAAAGCTTCATACTTCGATGGATAAAAGGAAGTTTGGATTTTAGACTTTCATTCGTTTCATCAATCAACTGGGAAAGAACATTTGGTAAGGCAAAGGATTGCTGGGATAAAACCAAGTCAGGTTTCTCTTTTAAAGCTTCAATTATTCTGGAGGCCTAGAAAGTAATGGAACAATCATAGATTTGTATGCAACAACAATGAATTAAAATGCATCCAACTTAATGCGTAAAAATCCTGATGCGGCTTCGGCTGACTATACATACCTTGGTTATAAAGCTTTTCAGTGGTCCAATCAGAATGGTGGTGCAATGACTAATGAATTCCTCACAGGTATGTTTCAACTGCTTGTCAACTTCTTTCTTCGAGTCTAGAAAATACTCCTTCACTGAAAAAAAAACAAATCCGGCTTTACTCTTCTGTGGAACAGAAAAATGGTTGCACTGCATAAAAAGCTCATCCATGTAAGAGTTATATATGTAAACCTTGAGGTGTTCCATCAACTATGAACTCCAGTAGGGAATTGTTACTATTCATGCTGAAGAGAAGCTTCTTTTTATGCAGGAGACTCAATGCTAAAAAAATGAAAGCAAAACATTACATTGCATTTCATTTGCATTAAGTAAATCGTCTGCTGCAGTATTCAATATGCATGACACTAAAAAACTTGTTATCAATATTCCTTTTATCTTATCAAATCTGGCAAGATTATCTTACCCGCTGTCTTCATACGACTAAAATCGAGACTTGTTTCTTTCACTTGAAAATCTGCTTGGAAAGGCGCAATCTGCTCCCGTAAAATTAAAAGATGTTTTATCTCAAATAGTTGTCCGTCCACTAAAGTCTAATCAAATATGAAAATTAAATTACTTGAGATCATTTACTAATCCACTAAATCAAACAAGAGTTACTAAATTAACATGTATCTGCCAACCCACCTTTTTTGAAGAAATTGCTGTAGCAGATAAAGAAACGTTGGCAATGCATGCAATCAATGCTTCCTGCGATAACCCTTGAAATATTGCTTTGTCTAAACATCGATGAAGTTTGGAAAGACAGAGCAATGTTCGCCGGACACTTGGGAACCACATTCCATGCAAATCTGCGGGAGAACCTAGATGTGGACAAGTAATGAATGAACACAGAGAACATGTCAACAATAACAAAATGGTAATAAAATATTCAAACATTAATTAAGACATAAATCTTTTCTGTTCTTACTGCTTGATTTTAATGGACGAGGGATTTGTAGCTGGGAATTGATTGCAGCAACTTCTTGAGACGTCACGGAGCTTAAAGAAATAATTGAGCTTTGGGAATTGGACCGTACCAAGGGCCGTTCTGTGGTTTGATCAATGGTCTCTGCAATTTGCTGTTGGTTGGAACACAAAATAAAATGAATATTACACCATCACCAAGAGTGAAATAAATCAGTTTCCTCACCTCCATCATTTCAAGCTTTTCAGGATAAGCTAAATCCCCAGGTCCTGCATTGTAATTTCGAATATCGGTAGAAATGTAAATATGAGCACGATAAACTAAACGTTCTTGTGTGTCTTGAAGAAGTTGTTCCACAATGCTAATAAATGAATTTAGCCCTTGGGCTACACAAATATAGTGCATTAGTTATTTAAATTGACCTTTTGCCAATATTCCATTCATAATTAGTAATAGTTCGGGCTTACAATGGTTTGCAACTTGCTCTTGAAGCATTTCAACGCGCAAAATAGTGCAGATTTCGGCTAAGGTTTCTAAATGCTGGATTTTAATTACCAACGGTCTTAAGGCGTCGTATACAGGGGTGAACAAGCTTTCAGCAAATTCACTAAATACATCAAACTATCAATTATCAATCATTTAATTATTAAACGGAATGGCTGAAACCGTTCAACTCACTCAAAAACAACAGTATACGATGCCTGAAAAAAGTCTCCAAATAACCGAAATTCATCTTGACAAAGATTGATACAAAAAAAACACCCCATTCTAATCGTGCTACAGAGGTCAACTCCTGTCTTTCCTCGGGTATTTAGTTCAGCTACAGTTGCCCATACGCTTTGGTTTAATAGGTTGGATCTTTCTTTTAAAAACGACTGCTGAATTTCATTGAACAATTCGGTATATCTGGAATCCAAACAATCAAACCGTATTCATTTTTATTATTAACACGATTTAACATTTATTTTCAGAAAAGATATTACTCGGGCCATGCATTCCTCCTTTGCTCGATTTCCGTGAACACTTTCTTCATTTTCGCAATACCAGCAGAAAATTTGCCATAGATTAATGGGAACAGCGACGCAGTTGCATTCTGAAGTTCGGAACCAGGATCCTGACCACTTTGTTCCAAAACTGCAGTAGTGATTTCATGCGTAGTTTCGTGTAATGCTTTGTGGACCTCCGCTTTTACCAGGGATAAAGCCCGATTTAAACAGTGCTTGAATTTTGCAGCATAGACGGAAGACTCTTTAAAACTTGGCTGAAAGGAAACAAAAATAAAAATTTAGCACGTACGCTCCGAAATACAAGTAAACATGAATTTAAATTTACATTACATTATGAACCATAAATGACAGACAGGTATCAATCTGCTCCAAAATATTAAAGAATGCGTCCGACGTCACCATAATTGTTGGAACACTAAGTTTTGACGCCACTTTCTCCAGTTGTAGGAAATGCTCCAGATTAGCATCCAATTCATGCGCGACTCCATCCAATGTTTGCTAAAAAAAAAACAATCTAATTTGTTCACACAATCTTTAAATTAAATTAAAACACCCATCAGCTCACCTGCTCCTGAATAAGTTGGCGACAAGATGTATGCAAAGCATTGGTCTTATTGGAAACAAAATGATAATTCGATTCTAATGACTGGAGCTCTTCTAGGGCAGAATTCACTGCTCCCAGAACACCACTGACCGCTTTTCGACTCTCTTGTAACGATTCCAAATAGGCCAACATGGGTCCATCCTTCTCATCCCCAATTTCACTGTCTATTTTATGAAACCACTGGTTAAACTGAAAAAGAACAACACGTTATTCAAGCTATTTGTATAATTTCTATTATTCTAGCGTCCAAAAGTATTTATTACCTCGTATTTCGTAGTAAATTGGAACTTATCAAAATCTACTCCGTCCTTCTCCCCTGTCCCTACTTCCGCTCCTCCTGCCAACTCCGTAACAGTCTTTGTTTTAGGAATGGGTAATAAATGTGGGGGCACAGGTCGCTGGACAGGATTATGGGTAAGATCCAGGATAAGTTGTCGCTGACCCGAGGTCAAGGGGGCGAAGGGATTGACAGTATCCTCATATTGACTGATTCGTTCCTTGTACCGGGACAGGAAGGAGGAGGCGTTGACTCCTCCTGGCGTCGTCGACATGTCGCAATCCACTCTAAAGTAAAAAAAAAAATATTTCAAAATTAACAATTGCATTTGTAAGTTTCTTGGTGAAACTGATCTAGTTTTCAACACTGCAAGAATATGAATGATAACCCGAGATCTTCAAAATTATAAAATTTCAAAATTAAAGTTTCAAAAAAGTCTTACCTTCCAAATTTTAATTTAAGAAATTCCCAGCCGGATCAGAAATGACAACAAATATTGACATGAGCCTCACCGTCCCGCAACTAAACGTGGAATCTCAATCCATCCAAAATTATGGACAATGATTTATGCACAAAAAAATAAATTCTGCAAATTATCCAGCTCGCAATTAATAATTTATGTAATTGCAAAAAAAACATTTTGAATATGTCCAATGCAGAAAGCATTGGACAACAATGGGAATTAAAACGGAAATAATAACGAGTTTAAAGGCAGGCGAATGTATAACTGCTTCAAAAAGTTGCATGCAAAAAATATCATTTTCTTCCTAAACGCTATCGTTATCCAGACAAATTATGGACATCTAAGATCCAGCCAAAGGCAATGTGAGCGTGCTTCCGGCAATGGTATCCAGAATCCAGTAAGTATAAGAAGGGACATATAAATATTTTACGTTTGATTGGAGCTAATTAACAAAAAACATCTTCGTAAACAATAAAATTTAATTTGTTGCATCACATTCATTTTTATTAAATTTTTGCCATTCATTTTTCAAGTGTTATAGTAGATGTTATCACACTTATCAAATTATTGAATAGACGATGATAAAACTAGCGACAATAATAATTCAGTTTTCTTTAGAATAAAGGTATTATTAGGCTAAACCCAGTCCAACACCAGAATCAAGCCAAACTCAATCCACACCTTTGAAGGAATCTATCTTTTTATAACTGTGAAATCCAAATAGAAATGAGTTTGTTGCCATCAATTGGAATTTCCGAATGTGCATGATTCCCTGTGATTTGCAGAGCAAAGATGGAGAGTTTATTAATTTAATTTTTAATACATTTACACACTGAGTTGGTGCCAATAGATTTTACAAGGCTTACGAAGTTAGCAATGCGTTGACCGTGTAATCAATAATAGCAGCATAAAAAGTGGTTTTTGTGGATCTTTTGAAAAAGTAGAAATTATATCCTCCCACTCCCGTATATTCTCTAAGCGGTCTAACACTACGTAACCTTTTTCTCAGAAACTTTAAATGCTTGCTGCCACTACAATGTCTCCTCCACTTACCCAATACCCTAGCGTCACTCTCATAAACAATTATCACCATGGGCAACAGGACATTTATAAGAATAGGTATTAAAATGGAGACGGTTGGAAAGTAAAAATACAATGGCTTAGGAACTACTCCATGCAACTTGAGTGACACATAGTTAAAGGAAATGTTCAACAAGAATCCAACCGACATCAAAACTGCAGCGACATGACTAAACATGTCGTAAAACAAGAGAAGGATTATTTCCAGTTCAACATGTCGTTGAAACATTTTATCAGAGTGTTGTCTTGGATACGTAATTTCCATGGAAATTTCCCCAAGATGGGAAATAATTCCTGCAACGGAATCCATTGCTATTTTCCCCATGGAAACGGTATAAGCAAAAACTCGACAGGTCTGAGTCACCGAAGGGAGAACAGCTAGGGCTCGAATTACCCGAATAATTACAACGAAAATGGGATTAAAGTAGTCGCTCAAGCTTTGATTAAATTGGAATCCGTATTGCAGTGCTAGTATCCATGGACCCATGTTGGAAAACATGGAACCAACTACGAGGAAATAGGGATAAATTGTGAATAGAAGGACAGTTCCGTTGAGAGTGTAGCCCACCAAATCTATTCCAGTTTGAGTAGTCTTCTTCCCTGAAAAAAGTAGCAAACAAACGGATCAATTTATAGTAAAACGTGTTGTTGAATCAAAAAATAATAGAATTTACGAGATTTATTTGGAATTCCACTGTTGACAGGCTGCATACTTTTCAAGAGGTTGAAAGCAAGTACAAAGTTTTTTCCAAAGATTAGAAACCCGAATTCCATAACCATCCCAAAAACGCAGAGTAAAAGATATATCAGGGCAACCATTACAATTTTGATGGGAACAACAGCTTTCCCGAATAACTTGTAGATTAGGAGGATTATACAAGGAAGTATCATTAGAAGGAAGTTTGTCACCATGACTACAGTCCAGGTGGCTAATTTCCGAAGGTTCGACGTGTATTGGAGACGCCTTGAATTGGATTTCCATTCAATGGGACATGGCCAAATAAACTTGTACCCTTGCTCGGCACGATCCAAAGATTTCCACATTAATTCAGTAACCATTTTGAGGTTTTTGTTGCAATTATTTTTGCGTGAATACGGGACTTGAACTGAAAACGGTTTTGCAGAATATGTCTTTCGTTAAATTGCTTCAAGATAGCTGTTTATTAGTGAAAAAAAACGAGTTATCAACAATTTTGGATTGCTTTCACCGGATCCCGTCCCAAATAATCATACTCGTACCTTTAATGCCTTTTAAATTGAGTACAATGTGTGTTTAGGGGAATGAAAAAAGTACTTTTTTGAAGTTGCTACCTGTACGTAGTTAACTTTTACGTTGTGTAAGATTATTTAGGTATAAAAATTTCACAATAATAATACTGACTTTTAAAAACATTTGAATCCTAAATGAACCTAGCAAACAAAAGAAAGTTCATTAAAAATTAACCTGTTAAAAAGCATGCGACTATGTATACCAAATGTCCAAGGTTTGTGCTTTCAACATTTCATCCGTTTTAATGCGCAGCACCATTTTATCCAAGATATTCATACTGTTACGGGACGCCTAACCTCGCGATAAGTTGAAAAGACCACTTGACAATTCAAACTACTTAGGCCGTTCACCGTAGTGGGGGTTGCAGCAATGTAG
>JAAXNX010003398.1:0-10790 GCA_036491905.1 Folsomia manolachei
CCTTGGCCAATTTGGCGAAGGAACAAGCCACGAGGATGAGACGTAGTTTCTTCCCCTGAGCGTGAGACGGGCTTGAGTTGACCCTTGTTGGTCGACTCATGTCCACGATGACCGTTCAGCCCTGCCTTCGGGTAGGGTCGAGGGGGTAGAAACAGTCTGAGTGGTGAAGTTTTTTTTAACAATCAAAATGTACTGGTAGAAGATTTTCACGTAATTAGGACAGACTCTGTCACAAAGTGGATAACTGCAGCAATTTATAGTTACTAACGAACATGTACTTACGGAGTTCATCTAGGTTGAGCTGTAATTGAGTAGCTTGGATAACATCTTGCAGGCAATTGTAATTTTATTACCAGGAAATATATGCAGAAAAGTATGTATGGGCGATATCAACAAATTGTGTGATTTGACTTCCTCTCGAGTCAAGTTGCCAAAAAGAGTGCAGATTAAATTAATCCAACTGTTGAATTGACGACATGTTTGCATATTTGAAAATGCAGCCTGCTAACGTTTACTATCCAACGTTGTAATTGTGATTTTGATTGCGTAAGAGAACATGGTAATAAAACGAAAGCTATCTAAATCTGCAGTAGATTGAGAATTATCAAATTGGGACGTGTTATCAGGAGGACGCATGCAATTTATCGGCAAAAATGTATTGCTAGATTTCTGTTGTAGTCAAAGGAAAAGTACAAAAATCAAGTATGCATTGAACTTTAAACTCGTTATATAACTTTATTCACTTTAACGTGGAGGAGAATTTGCATGTACATTGATCTAATTGTGTTTTTTCTCAAATAAGTTGTTAATTGCTTTAGGAAGCGTTGAGAGCGGAATTTTATTTCATAGCGTCATGTCATCTGAAGAATCATCCCAGCGATTAGTCAATAGGTAAGAGTACACGCGGAACATTAACAAAAACATTTTTAACATCAAGTTAACCATCTTCAAACAAATTTGTAATCGACAACGGTACGATTGGTTTTTTATTCAGTTCATAAATTATGTTCGAAGGTGACAGTTATTTTGTTTTTAACTTGAAATGAAGATTGACACTTTATTTTTTGTAATGTAGAATGTAGTAGTTTAGATATAAAATCAGTACACAAATACAGAACAGGCATTATCACTGCACAGTTAGCTTTGATTGGGTGAAAAATTTGAATAATTCTAATACAGTTCAGACATGCGTGCAATAGTTCTTTGCCACATTTCTCTTACATATACCACTTACAAATATTAATTTCATTTATGTTAACTATAACCTGCAACAATAAAAGCCCTTTGTAATTAAAAACTTTTCTATTATGTATGAATTTTAAGATTCACGGCACAATTTTGTGCCTTTCTGCCGACTCTTTCCTCAAAGTGACAAAGATATTATATGTAATAAACAGATTAACATCCGCAAGTTTTTTTTTGTAAACAGAAATTACAGAAATCAAAAGTTTACTTTCAATTTAGTTAGAACTGAAGTAGTTGTAGTTTATTTATGCAAAAAGTAAAAACCAGTCAGTCGGTCAGTCGGTTGATGCATTCATATGTAACTTTTTTTAACACACTTATTTACTTTGAATAAAAACCAAATCGGTACTGGTCACTGGCAAGAAAAGTAAAACCTTAATCCAATTTCAAGATTGAGGTGCTGGGGTTACGACTTATGGAGCTTTAAAATTCAAGACCGGATCAAGCCAACTGATGGTTGGATATCTGAAACTTTGATCTTAAACTCGTTTTAATTTTTGACATTATTGCAGGTGATGTACAAAAATTTTACAATAAATGACCTCCACTAATGCACTTTTGTGCTGAGCTTTTCATGCTTTTCTTCATAAGTAAAAGTAAAAACTAAGAAAACTAGATTAATGTTCGAACTTAATAAACAAAAATGTCACAAAATATTTCAATAATTATTTGCCAGTTAGTGCCATTAACTTATTAAAATCCTAATTTGTACCAAAGATTAAAAGCTATGCATGTGTGGAGTTTCGCCGGAAATCAATTTACAAAATTTAATTTTTAACACTGGGCAATTTTATTGATTTTAAATTAGATGGTATTTTATGATTGGCTTGTTTGACAATTTTTATACCCGCAAAATTACCAGTTGCATTCATTCATACAAAAAAGAATATTGATGGGTTGAAAACAGTTTATTCTCATATGCAATGAATAGCGACGTGAAATATTAGTAGCAAGTATTTTGTGGTCCTACAGGTTTCGTTTGATGATCTCGATGGCAGATAGATGCAAAATGTGGCATCCGCATATGCACGTACTCTACTGCAAATTTTACAACAACGAAGATTGATTTCACCCCAAAACAATTACATTAATGTCTGATATTTACTTCTTCAAATGCAAAGTTTGTTGTTACATTCTTCAATGCTGTGGTGGTTGCTTATGCAGATTGTCTGCTAGTTACAATGCATTGCAAGGCATCCTCTTTTAGGTATTATAGAATCGAATCACGTTTTCAAACTGATTCAACAAAACTCGTTCACTTCCTCCCAAAATCGCCTCATTTCGATTTCAGTTTCTTCGAAGGACGAGCCCATCTTCAATCCTTCAGTGATCTGTAAATTTCCTTCTGGGGCGGAAGTACAAATGTGAAGCTAACGTTTTTAAAATTTGTGTAAAAATTCCAAATATAATTGCTTTTTTTGTCAAAAAAAAAATCATTCATTGAGAAAAGTGCTTGAATCACATAAAATTGCTTTAGCTTTGGCACAATGGGGGTGCTGTGGAGTGTAGCAATTTTACTTGTGGGGATTTATAGAACGGACAGTCAAAGTTATGGGGCACCAGGTCACACGCCTGGAACACCTATTGGCACGCATGGTAAGCAAAAATTTAGTTGGTAATTTGCAATGTGAATTTGAAGTAAGGATGTCATGTGTGTCAAATCTAAGCATTATTGTCTGATTATGTTCCAGACGTAGTAAAAGCTACCGAATTTGGAAGTCAGGGATATGAAAGTTCGGAGTCAAGTAGGGAAAATTTCGAGCCACGGCATTTTGGGGGTCGTGGAGCACGGCAAAATTTTGGCGCACAACTATTAGGCGCTGACTTTCCTTCACAAAATTATGGAGCCCCATCCCAGCAATTTTATGAAGCACCTTCACAACAAGGTTATGAAGGACCTTCTCAAAATTATGGACAACAACAACAAGGGTCTGGAGGACTTGGTCAAAGTTACGGACCGTCCTCCCAAAATGAAGGGCAACAACAAGGTTACGAAGCACCAAGTCAAAGTTATGGACCACCATCACCACCACAGGGGTCAGGAGGATCAGGCCAAAGTTACGGACCACCATCACAGGGGTCAGGAGGTTCAGGACAAAGTTATGGACCACCTCAACAAGAGTCCAGTGGACAGAGTTCAAGTTATGGACCACCTTCCTCAAATGGTTATGATGGACAAGGGCAAAGCTACGGACCTCCCTCAGGATCAGGATCAAATCAAAATTCGCCATCCTATGGACCTCCTTCCGGGGGCGACTCTCGATTCAAAATAATACCTGCCAATGAATTTCAAATCCCTGAACAACACTCCAATCTCATCCGATACATTGTTCTGAAAGAGTTTCAAATTGGGGCAAATGGCTCTGCAACTCCTTTAAACATTGGTCTTGGAAGAAATAATGGATCTCCAGAAATGGAAATAACAAGAATGCAACTCCCATCCAGTGCTGAATTGGCTGGAGCAGGAGGTCAGGGTGGATACGGTGGAGGTGGAGGCTCAAGCCAAAGTCAAGGAGGTTATGCCGCCGGAGAGAATGAAGGGGGTTACGACGATTATGACGATGAAGACAATAATGTTGGGAAAGAAGATGGCGATGAAGACGACAATACTGTTGGAAAAGAAGATGATGATGACGATGGTGAAGACGAAGAAGATCTCAACGAGAATTCAGTAGGCAAAGATGCGTCTGTTGTCCCAGCAGTTGAAGAAGGTATGCAAGAGCTAGAACAAGTTGGGAAACAATCTTCTGACGCCTCTTCTATGGAATCTGTCAAACCTGGGGTTCAAAGCTTCATGTTCTCTGACCCAACTAGCAATAGTATCGAAGCCCAAAGAAAGCAAGGAAGTAGAACTACTACCAACAGAAATCGTTATCAAAATAGGGTAACTTCATCCGGAGGTGTCAGGAATAGAGTTACTTCCACTGGAGGTACCAGAAATAGAGTCACCTCAGCCGTATCTGGTGTGAGAAACAATGTAAGAAATCGAATTCCCGGAAGAAACCGGACTAGAAACAGGACTTCTGGAGGAAACAGGAACCGTAATCGACAAAACCGGAACAGAACTCGAAATCGTACCAACCTCCCACCATCAACTTCCAGCTCTGCAGCAGCTTCTTCATCTGGAGACCCACCTGTGGACGAGCTTCAACGCGCATTGCAAACACTGTCAAGATATTTCAACGCTCAAGCTACACAAATGAGGACTCAGGGAGGTGGAGGATCATCTTACAGCAATATCCCTGTGACTTCCGGAGGACCTTATGCTGCCAGTGGTAGTGTTGTTTCATCCCCCATCACTGGAACTGGAGCTGCTACAAGTTCTGGATCATACCAATCTTCTGGCCAACCTGAATCTGGTTCAAATGTTGTCGAAGCTGCCGTGGTAAACCCTGATACACCTCCAGCAGCTTTCCCAGCAGCTACATATGGGCCTCCACCAGGTTCTTCCGGTTTCAGAGGGAGTGGTTCGGGTAACGCCTTCCCCAGTATTGCAGACGCCATCACGAGGCCAATTCAATTAGCAGCAGGCTTCAAATCTGGTGTCATCAACACTGTGGCGAGTGGTCTCACTGCGGGCATCCGTGGTGTTGCAGCTGCCACCAGTGCAGTGACAAATTCTGTCGCTAATGTAGCTGCGAATGTGGGTTCAGGATCATCACAGGCTTCTACTTACGGACCTCCAGCAGTGGCACCGATCACTAGCATTAATCCGGTTTATGGGCCACCGTCATCGTCCTCAGGGAGTTTCTCGCCATTCCGACAACTGGTGGGGTTAAAGGGTCAAGCGGTAAGAACGGCAGCCAACACGGGTAAGGCTGCGGTAGGAATTGTAGGAACCAAGGGTCAATTGGTGGTTAAACAGGTTGGAACTGTGGCCAACACCCTAACCAAAGGAGTATCTGAAACAATCGGGAACAAGCACGATGCTTTCCAGAATGTAATTAGACACATACAGACCATATTCAATTCTAACAATATAGCTGTTGCCAATAATGCTTATGGGACTTGGTGAGTTTGGAGTAAAATAGATATATTATTATGTAAATCATATTAATTGTTGGTTGAGTTTTGTTGAGTAGTCTTATCAAAGTTCTTCATTACTCTATCCTCTACATGAATGAATATCTAGTCAGGCCGTGACAATACTTATAAAATTATTTTAGCTTATAATTGGAATTTCTCTCTAATTACCTTAATTGTAATTAAATATGAAATCTTTGAATATTATGTGACTGTCATTTGAGGCCATCCAGCACAGAAAAAGTTGAAATTGTTGTAAAAGTGCCATATAGGCGTAAATAATTGCATGTGGGGAAGTAACTGCCTATTTTTAATAAAAATAAAGGTCGGATTAAGTGAAAAAAGGTTTTGATATTCAACTACAGATTTTTTGTACAAATTTTATACATCTGAATTTGCACATGCCCAGAAGCTAGCAGCGTTTATGAGTATTTCACCATATTTTTGTATTTAACACAAAAAAACAAATCGACTTTCTAAAAATGAAAATTATTCATTGACAACAAAGGAAGATGGATTCCATTCCTAGACAGGAAATGGTTTTTAAGAAGTAATGGACATGGAAGTAAGCTACAACCAGCAATCATGAGCAGAAAGATCGTTAATTAGCAAACTACAACGCCTGTTAAATCACGATCCCTGCAAGATATGACCAACTCGCTGTCCCTCCTGAAGTGGATGCAAATTGGGACACTGTGTAAATAGTGCGTTTGTAAAGACTTGAAAACCGGTCCTGAGACAGGATTGGATTTTGGCACGTTGCATTCTGTTAACTTTCATTTTTTGCAGTTTACTAGTAGGCAGTAGGCTACACTTGCAGTTTCAGTTTAGGTGTAGCATGAGTTGAGATACGTGCTTTCACCAATTTAAAAAATGTTTATTTTTTTTTTATTTTTTTTTACAATGCATGGGACAAAAATATTTAACCCTTCGTTAGCTTTTAACCCTTTATTTTTACACATATTAAGTTCACATTATATAGTAACATCCGAAAGTCAAATTTTAGTTAAAAATCTTTATTCAGTTTACCAACGTAAGTTGAACTAAAAAAAGCTTGTAAGTTGGATGCAATTCGGCATTTGAGCTACCAAAATGAACTTTTGCACAATACCATAAGTACAACCACTTCAAGGTTTAACTTGATACGTGAACATGACCTGCTGCTGCACATTCATTATGAAGTACATTACTCATGCTTCACCTGATAAGTTGTGCGATTGTCTTCAAACGACAGATATTTTAACCGGTGTTACTGATGAATCATGCGAATTGACACCACCTTGCATTCCATCAACTGTAAAAAAATGCATTGCATATCAGACGGTAAAAGGGTAATTTCCATTTAAGTTTCATTTTTACGTTAAAGAGTCAAGTTCAATGCAGTTCAATTGCTGCTTGCAATTTGATTAGTAAAAAAACTTTTTACTACAGAGCATGTGGACTGCCACAAGCATAAAAGGTACTTGAAAATTTGTATGCAATGCAATTCTTCAGCTGAACTAAATTAAATGCAAAAACCGTATAGAAAGAGAATCAAGTTCAAAAGATACATTAGTAGCATACCTATTGTTGTAGCCCAAATAAGCTTACTTTTGGACAGCTCACGTATTTCAGTTCAAAGGTTGGGTTTAATGAAAGGACAATAAATTTTTTAGTTTCATGTAACTTGAATTGAGCATCTATTTCGTTGACATCAATCAAGTCATGCATCACGCATACCGATAGTTGTGCCACATCCAGGATCATGATCAAAGTCAGAAGAGTTAACCACTTTTTCAGGCGAAGTTACAGATATTGACTTCAGTCTGATTTTTATTGAATACATTTTACGTGAGGTGAATCAAACATATCACAAATATTTTCAGTAAATTTATGTGATATGCTTTCGTCCAACTAGCTACCCGCAATTGTTTACTGATCAACACAAACACGCACACATGTTTCCTGATATGAAATACTTCAAGAATTCCTGTACATAAGTAATTGATTTACAAACAAATGGTAAATATCCTTATGAACGAAATAACTATCAAAAACCTTAAATAAAGTTAGTCTACAAAACATGAGCAAGTCCACAATATGCGAGGCTGGTGGGTATCATTATATGCGCTTGTCACCACGAAAGTTTTTTACGCTACTGGCAATGATCCGTTACCCGAATATCTAAGGATGACGTCTTGTACCACCCGAAACAGAAATATCCTGCCCCTGCCCCCAGAGTCACTGCCATCGCCAGCCAAACGTTGTACGTCATGTAAATCAACATCAGAAAATACGAGAGGACAAATTGAAACATGTGAAGAAAGGTTTGAGCTATGTGAAACCCACTCAACATTTGTGCCCTAATGCAAAAAAATTTAATAATAAATGCAAATTTTCTTTTACAAATTTTCATTTGATTTACTTTGTTGAAGGCGGTCCTCGCACTTGAAGGGATGATCGTACCCGCTCCAATTGGCTTGTGTACATTCTATCTCTCCAATATTTGAGGGCTTTATGACAAAATTAGGATTTTAAATCCAGTTTAGTTTTACTTGAAAGATCTAGTGTCACTCAATTACATGCTCACCTTCATAACCAAATCCCATGCAGAAAATGATAACGAGACTAATCAAGAACACGTATGTGTTTTCCGTTTTCCAAAACTCGAACAGTACCACTTCATTTTTTCCAAAATGGAACCACATCTACAAAGGAGGATATGTTTCATCTATCTGTAATTTGTATCACTTATTAAAATCCTTTACCTTCATTCCTGGCATGTCCATGTTCATTTCTCCATGATCGCCGTGACCCATTTTGAGGTTTTAATGCAGATATTTTTACACAAAATAGTAAATTATAAATGCAATTATTTAGCTTTTTATTTAGCAGCTACCAATCACATGGGCCATTAAACTGAATCCATTTGAGAACAGAAGGGAGGACAGTTGATTATTGGTTATCTCATTCGTTTACAAATTACGTAAATGGATGGATCGTGTTAATTTCCAGCAGATCAGTAAACTGTAGTTGGTATCATATTTAAGATAAAATATGCGTTTTTATTTTATACATTATGAAGATGCACAAATATGGGCACTAAGCATCCTTGATATGTATTTTATTACTTTGTATCTCAAAATAGTAATCATTAGTAAGGATAAACATTATATTTGTTCGTGTTACTATTTAATGAAGCATTGCATTGCATTAAACCACTGCACGCAACGATAAAAAATTACGAGTAGGTTCAAAAAGGATAATCAAAAATAATCAAAAAATGCTCAGGTGCTGTTTTCCTCTTATAAAAAGAAGTTTGACAAAGAAAATCGACCTGGTTTGTAAATAAGATAATATTAATAAATAAACTTAATAAGTACCGGTATTCACTTGTTTATTTTCGTAAAAAACAAAATTTATGAACAATTTAGATTACAAATGACATCAAAGAAATTCCAGATCAATTACTTCAATTATTCAAAATTAAATTTTCAGGCACTGAAACCATCAATATGATCTGTAATTATGCTGTCAACCAGTTTTTTGAGGCTGTTGCTTATTTACAAGAAATGACAAAAAACCATCCATCCAATAAATTCCACTTAATTTTTTAAGTACAACTTTATGCTGGCCTTATATTTTGATAGTTTTTCTTTGAAATCTTCTTTGTTTCATAGTTTGTTTTGACATGACCAATTTTGAGTAAAGAATCTTACAAGAAACGCGCAAAATTGTAAGGAAAACATTTGGCTAAGCAATAGATCATTTACGCACTTCCTGTAGACATAGACACCCAGAAATATGACAACTGGTCATTTTCTAATTCTAGGCTATTGTTTCTCAGCTTACCATCTTTGTTTTACAAATTCCTTGTTCTAACCACTTTTGTCTAGAATTTGGAAAATTTGACAATTAGGAAGTAGCATTTATTTACCTGCGCTAATAGTAAGATGATGAGCAGAAGACGGCACACGTTTATTACATGAATTATGCAAACTGCGTGCCTACTCATGCACAATAAACAATGGCGCTATAATAATATAATATGTTGTCATTTTGTGTAATGGCATTTCTGATGAGTTGAATTTGCATAATGAATAAATGTTTGAGTTAGAAGTTTTGATTTTTGTCTCGGTTAGTAAACTGTTTAAGCAAAAATTTCACACTGGCAGACTTTGACAAAATTGATTGCTTAAACGCGACTCAAATTCTAAAATCCAGAAATTTAAAACGCTTTGGTTTTTAAAGTTGAATCGATAAAATTAAAATTACAAGTTGAACTTCTTTGGAATCTTTAATGTAACATTTGTATATTTATTACACTACAAAAACAAACAGCATTTAGCATTTCGTGATGAATTGCAATTCCATAACTTACCTTAAAGTCGCATCAATTGCCATAAAATATGATTTGCAACTTCCTTTCCTCAAATCAACATTTTGGAAATTTCTAAATTGACAGTAAAAATTGCAAAGTTAAAATGACTGAAAAACATTGTATGCGTGTCGAGTGATTTGCGGCACAATACGCAATTGTAAAAATTAATACGTTTGCAATTTCTCAATCTTCAAAACACAATATTGGTTAGTTGGTTGCAATTGAAATTATTGATAAAGTAACAAACTTAGGTAAGTAATCATTCGCGATTGCCAACTGGAAAGACAACTAATAAGTTAGCAATGGTATGCTGTTCACTATTACTAAATATAATATGATAAAGTTCAATAAGTGTCTGCACAAGCATCAATTTGTTATAATTTGGGTGTATCCACCAGTTTCAATATTACATGGCACTGTCACCTGAAATGTAACTTCTTGGTGAGCTAATTCAGGAAATTGGGTGGGCCTTTACTGACATACAAACAGACAAACAGAAGTACTTACACAGATAATCTGTGCTAACAGATATAAAGAAATACCGGAGTAATTTAGATAGTTTTACTTGTCAAATTAAGATAATTTTAACAAACTTAGACACTTATTGTGATCTCTATATATAGCGTTACCATTTTCTTAATTTTTACTTTCTTTTGCTACATTATTTGTCCCAAAAGTACCTTTTTGGATAAAAGAATTAATTTCACACCAAACCGACAATACTTGATAGTGACCATAAATTGTTATAATGTTTCTGTTATTTTCATGTAATTCAATTAATTTATTGGTGCCATTCAACAACTTTATTCGAAAATTTGCACCACATTGGCGTGCGAATGAATTTTCGCGAGAGATTATTAGTTGAAATAGAGTTCAAAAGTTAGCACAAAAAATATACATAGGTAGAGTATGAATATTACAGTACAGCTCCAGAAAAAGAAAACATTAGAATTTATAGCAATAAATTGGCTCACCCACAGGAAATTCAAATGTATTTTTACTGAGATTTAAATCTAATTATGACGTGTCACTAAATAAATGATGGCCAAAATAATATGCAGATATTATAACGCACACATAAATTGATGTCTCATTTCTAGTTTCTCACACAAATTACACATTGGATCGAAGGATAAAATTATTGAAGCAGTGACTTACACAT
>JAAXNX010003399.1:0-10787 GCA_036491905.1 Folsomia manolachei
TTTTAGGTGAAAAGACGATTGTAGCAATGGGACTGTTAAACACAATGGAGACGGTCCTCGTGGTGATGGAAGAACAACCTGATGTTTGTCTTAAACTGGAGCCAGTTCTCCTTCAAGTTGTGATGCTCATTTTGGAGAAATCTATTGTGGAATTTTATGAGGAAGCATTTTCTTTAATTGCATCTCTTACTGAGAAACAAATCTCACCCGCAATGTGGCAAGTGTTTGAAGGATTGTACCAGTAAGTGCACAATTACTTTATTGCTTGAAATTATGTCTTGAGATTTATTTGTAATTCCGTCATCAGTGTGATAGAGAGAGATGGAACAGACTACTTTGTAGAAATGATGCCCACGCTGCATAATTACATCACGGTAGACACGGACGCTTTCTTGTCCGTTGGGAATCGACTGATTGCCATCTGCTCCGTGATAAAGAAGGTGCTGTTGGATGATGCGGATGTGGGCGAAGATGCCGAAAGTCATGCTGTCAAACTCATCGAAGTGCTCATCCTTCAATGTCGAAACAAGATTCAGAATGTGATACCAAGTCTTCTTCAATTAGCTTTGGAACGATTAAAGCGACCCATTAAAACGTCTGAGTTGAGAACCATGTGCCTTCAAGTAAGCGAGTTTTTACTTATGTTAGTTAATATTGATGGAATGATTATTGGAATTTATATTGATTCATTCGATTTTCAATAAATAGGTAGTGGTAGCTTCTCTGTATCACGATCTTAGCCTCACTCAGTCGGTTGTGAGTGAGATGGATGCATTCGTCAAACAATGGATCCTGGATATGGATTGTTTCTTGGGACTTCATGACCGTAAAATATGTGTACTTGGTCTTTGTGCTCTGCTTCAGAGTCCAAACAAACCCATGGCACTTCAAGAATGCTCCAAGGAAGTCCTCCCATCTCTCATTTTGCTATTTGATGGACTTAAACGGGCATATGCTGGTTAGTTTTAATGTGTTTTTTTTAATTTTTAAAATTTAATAAATGGAATTAAAATTGAATTAATATCCTATTCTAGCAAAAGCCCTGGAAAATGCGGATTCCGACTCGGAAGAAGAGGAAGAAGATGAAGAATGCGAAGTTGAAGGTGCGTTGGTTTGAGTATTACAAAAAATATAGATTCTTTTGTTTTTTGTGCACATTACGCTGCTATTATATAACGTTGCTAATTTTGTTTGCAGAAGCCTTGAGCGACAACGAAGACGACATTGATGAAGAATCTGCTGAATATTTGGAAAGTCTTGAAGAAAAATTGAACAAAACTAAAAGTCCTTTCCCTATGAGTACTGAAATTCAGGAATGTAAGTTGATTATGGCAAAGTTGGTGTGATGTCATGTTTTTTTAAAAAGTTAATTCAACAATTAACTTTCGATTGAAGCATGATGATGACGACGACGACGAAGACGATTACTCAGATGGGGATGAAACACCGTTGGAATGTTACGCGACCCCATTGGATGACGAAGAGACGGATGTTGATGAGTACATTGTCTTCAAAGAAGTTTTTCTGGGTATTTAGATATTTGCATTTTAAGGCTGAAGGCTCAATTCATTCAACCAAAACTAATATATCAAACAATTTATAACAGCACTCCAACAGCGTGAACCGGAATGGTACAATTTGTTGACTACCAATTTGAACCAAGAACAGCGGAAATCTATGCAAGAAATCTTCACGTTAGCGGACCAACGGAAGGCAGCTGCACAGAGTAAAGAAATCCAAAAACGCGGAGGTAAGCACCACTTATTGTAATTATTATTTTGTAATTATTACTAACACATTTTTTCAATTATTTGACAGGGTTTGAATTTCGTCCCCAAGCGGTCCCACAAACGTTTAATTTTGGGAGTGGTAACGTTCCTGAATTTGGTCGCCAGTAGAAAAGTCAACTATCTATCCTGTAACATATATTCTTTCTTCCTTACTGCTTTCATACCTTTTCAAAATAACTAACCCTACCTGGATTCAATTGTTACCCTATATTATTGACGGATTTGAACAGAATGCAACATCTTGTAACAGCAAATATGCAAAAACTGAAGCTACATACCTGTGCGTGCGATTGCTAATATAAAATTCGAATATTTTATGCTTTTTTTCGTGGTTCAGGTTCAACAATGGTTAGGTTATTATGAAATGACTTGTGAATTTAATTGTAATTTACTCTAGTTTTACTTTCTATTTTTATTTACTCAGCCCTGGCTAATTTATTGTTTGTTACGATCATCGTTCTAGGCCTTTTCTTGTTAATCCTTTCGATAAATCTTACTTACAATAGGTTAAAGTTACAGCCATTCGTATGCCAACTGTGTTGGTCTGGTTAGTTAATTATTGGGAAGATACGAAAGGAAGGGAACCTTTGTAAACCCAAGAACTGAAATCGGAACCGATGAATATTTTGTTAAATAGTAATTATACAGGAATCTAATCTAATCTAATTTTAACTTAAATTACATTATTAAATTAAATAGATGTCCTCTCCTACCGGAAAAACTATTTCAATACACTAAATTTTAATCTCCAGTTAAAATATCAAATTGGCTGAGAAACGTCTGGTGCTGGCCCGCAACACCATGTCACATTAGTTACAATTAATTCAAACTATATATGCAAAATTAACTAATGCTGATAGCTTATCAGTGGTAAGCAAAACAAGCTGTTACCTGAAATTAGAACTTGTCTTAACCTTTGTTAACTAATGCATTAAGAACTAAATAATATACTATTATTATTGCACGACATGATAACTTATCTAATATATAAAGCTTCCTCCGTCGTCGTCCCTTTTCCAGGAGCTCTGTTAGTTTAATTGTTGTTAATTATTGTTAATAAAGAATTTTAAATTATCACCCTCTTACAGAGTTCATAGGATTTTTGCATACTTGAAATTGAGACTGCGTGGGAAATGTTCCGGTGGATTCGTAGGATGTCGTGTTTTTTTGCAAAAATAAACATTTGCAAATTTCAATTTTAATAAAGTTTTAATTGGATCGATCATGGCATCCAACGCCTACGGTTGCAGCCCCTTCGCCTTGATTCCTAACTGTAAACAGGTAAAAATTTTAAATGATTCAATTACACAGATAATCGGTGACCGATTAATGATTAATTATATTTTTGGCGAAAATAGGGAGCCCTCCGCGCCGTGCGATATAATGGTAAGGAATAAATTAGTGTAATTAGTTAACTGTTCATCAAAATTGGCGACTAAAACGGATCGTTCTTATACTTTTAGTCGACGGCGAGTTTATGCTAACCTGTGGCGCAGATCGTACCATAAAATTGTGGAGTTGTACAAAACACAATTTACTCAGCACCTATCAAGGTCACTCTGGGGATGTCCTGGACGTCCGTGGATCTTGTGACAATGCTCAACTAGCTTCTGGAGCAATGGATAAGAACGTCTTCCTCTGGGATGTCTCAGGATCAAAGCTTGTCCGAAGATGGAGAGGTCATAACGGTTCCGTGACCGCAATCCAGTTTAATGAGAGCTCCAATGTTATTATTTCTGGGTGGGCTAAACATTTAAAGCATTTGTCGCTTTGAAATGTCAGATAAGATGTCTAAAGTAATCTAATTTAGGTCACAGGACAACTCCGTCAAAATCTGGGACGTCCGTTCGGGTCGTTCTACGCAAAAAGAGATGCAATCACTAGATGAGGCGACCGACACGATAACCTCAATCTCAGTCACCAGCCACTCCATCCTCGTGGGGTCAGCGGACGGATATGTTCGACTTTATGACCTTCGTCAAGGGAAAATGAGTACGGATTGTATGAATGATTCCGTGACTTCTGTCGCAATTAGGTAAGTAATTCAGGAGGTATTCGGTGGTATTACAGGAGTAATAATTTGATAACTTCATTTTTCAGTCGCGATATGGCCTCTCACCTTATCTCCGTTGCGGATGAAACCGTAAAACTTGTCGATAAGGAGAGTGGCGAGTTATTAGCCTGCTATAAAGGTCATTCCGATCCCAGATACAAAGATTATAAAATCGAGGTGGGTGTTTATTTATGCTTAATTTCTTCCTTCGTGATTTTATCGATATTTTGTCCATTAGGTCGCTTTCGACTTCAGCGATCGCTACGTCATGGCGGCATCTCCCCGAGGGAAAGTCTTCGTTTGGGATCTAATCAGTGAAAAAGTTCACGGAGTCTGTAAAGCGAATGACGCCAACATTCATCCCGTCACGAGCATTTCATCCCATCCACAAAAATCAAATGTCGCCGCTGCGGTGGGAGGAGGCGTATATTTCTTTGATCTAGAGGGAGAATGGGCGGAAACAGAAAATGTGGGGGTGTCTGCACCAGTTAATGTCATTCCTTAAGCTAAAATCTAGTAATTTTAAGGTAATTCATTAATTTTACATTTTTATACTTGTTCAAAAGACATATTTTTAATGGCTGTTATATTTATGGAGGAAATACAAGCTAAAATATTTTATTATTCTTGTAGAAAAGTTTCGAATTCATTTTTACTGGACCAAAATTCAGAAGGAGGGAGATGGCACAAAGTGAGAAGAGGCAACGTTGAGAGCGGGTTTGATTTCGAATTGTCCAGGATGTCCGATTTGTATGAGCTGTCAAATTAAATTAAGTTATCAAATTTACTAGATAAGTGACTGAGGAGGGAATGGTGTTCAAGAGTGTGCTAGCCTTAACCAGCATAGTTTTTGGAGCGACGGCATGGATTTATTTCCTTTATTATTGGTCCGGTCCAGATGTAAGTTTCAAATTTTCTAAAACTGTTTCGTAGAACCAAATTTAATTCATGGCTTGAATTATTTCCAGGCCCGACTGCATCTGCCCTTTGACCTCAAACAAACCAGAGAATTGAAAGTAGTCCTTGAAGAGTACGCAACTCAACGAGGATTTTACACTGTTCTCTTCTTCAGCTCGGTTTATCTTTACAAACAATCCTTTGCAATTCCTGGCTCTATTTTTATGGTGAGTCAATTCACGTCTCCGAGAATGAATTGATTTTAATTGTTGTTTAATGTGCAGAACTTGTTGAGCGGGGCGCTATTCGGGGTAGCAAAAGGATTTCCGCTTATCTGTTTTTTATCCGCGTTGGGAGCTTCGTCATGTTTTCTAATATCCAAACTATTTGGGAAGGAAATCCTTATACGATATGCCCCACATAGAGTGACATACTTTCAAAAAATGGTAAACCAAAGCAAAATAACAGTTTCGGTTTCATTGATACCTTTACTGATTTTAATATAAATCATTTTATCACAGGTTGAAAAGAGTCGTGAGGAAAAAGCTCTATTCAAGTTTCTCCTCAGTATTCGTATCCTTCCGTTAACGCCTAATTGGTTGATAAACATGTGCTCCCCGATAGTTGGCGTGCCTCTTAGGACCTTCTTTTGCTCTGTACTTTTGGGTAACGAAAGAAAAACAAAGAAACGAAGCGACCTAACAAACTGATTTTGACATTTGCAGGTCTTGCGCCTTACAACTTCATAACTTGCAACGCAGGCTCTGCCTTAGCCGAACTGGATTCCTTGGATGATGTCATGTCTTGGCGAATGGCGCTAGGCTTGGGATTTTTAGCTCTGGGTATTCCGTTGAAGTTGATTCAGAGATTTAGAAGGGCATCTGTGTCAATTAATAATGCGGCTTCGTGATATGTTTCCCATGTACCCGGTCTTATCTAAGTATTCCAATATTGTGATCTGATTCAATGAATTAGTATTAGTTACTCGAGTATTTTCATGGCTTTACCTATATTTTGTTAATTCTGAACATTAGTTTTAAAAACTATAAGATTATGTGATCTTTTAAGTATTACTATTTAACATTTTATGGCACCAATGAAATAAATGCAATAACGCACATGCTCGTAAGCTGGTGGTTAATTTATTTAACTTTTTGGTTTTATTTACCGCAGCAAGTAAGTTGACAATGTTCCAATTTAATTACGAATTTATACTTAGCTGAGCATGGCAGCTTAAACAAGAAATGAATTCCTAATTAGCTAATTTTGTTGTAGGTAGGTTTTTTAAGCATATTAATACTGAGATTAATTGCATGTATGCAAAATTAAACTGGAATATTTAAGATGGAACAATTGCACTCTTTGCCCAACCACCGAATTGATCTGCGCCAACTTGGTTGAGCTCTTGGTATCCATCAATTTCCTCCTTCAGCTTGGCAAGGTAGGTCATCGCCTTGGGATGTTTTGAGAGATCATGACCGGCAGCCTCAATGGTTGCAAGGGTCGCAGCAAGAGCAAAATCAGCAATTGTCAAGTGGTCCGCGGCGATGTACTTTGTCTGTGACAAGTACTCATCCAAGAAGGAAAGAGCTTCCTCGAATTTTTCAAGCTTTTCCTCATCGACCTTAGTCTTTCCAAAGATGGCTGGATACTGTAAATATAGTGGACAAAATACTAAATTAATCAAGGAATGCATTGGTTTGATAGAAAAATTGACTATAATTCAGAAATCTCTTACGTAAGCCTCTCCAAACTTGTGGTAAAGAGTTCCCATATCGAAATACAGTTTCATGTCGACCTGTGCCCTTGCCTTGGGCTCCTTGGGGTAAAGGTTGTCATCCTTTCCATACTTATTCGCCAAATATTGTAACATTGCTCGACTCTCGTTAAGATAGAAGCCACCATCATCCATGGTTGGGATGGCATGTTGGGGATTCATCTAATGATTTGAATAAAATAAAAGACACGTCTATTAGATAAAGCCAAGCCCAATTTGGTTATCGGACTCCGATAATCCGAGATTCCCTAAGTTATTCAAGAACTGGGGTCAATTACCTTCAAAAACTCTGGAGTACGATTCTCTCCCTTCATGATGTCCGTAGGTTTGAGATTCAGGGTGACGCCGACAGCTTTGGCAGCCATTAAAATTAGATGACATTATAATTAATAAACCAAACACATAATATTGCATCCATTGCTTAAACATCATAATTAAATTAGTACCATTTGCACAGCTCGACAAGGGGCAGACATCGGCAAGTAGTAGAAATCCATAATTCTTCCTTCTTCTTGGTATTACTGACAGTAATTCTATCTGTGGAACAAGGAATTATCTGTTAAACAATTGATCGATACTTCCCGTTCTGCTCTAGTCTATTGTATCGGTTATCAATCCATCAGACCACTGGACAATCAATCATTCCAGCTCAATATTCATTAACAATTTAGTCAAAAGACAAAAAAAGAAACTACTCTGCATAATATAATACCCACCCAAGCTAAAGAGTACGCCCAATATTTTGTCTCCTCTTTAATTGAAATTACTCCAAATTACTTGGAAATTACAAAGGAAATTGTCGGTTACTTTTGCGGTTTTCTACCCAACCGGCGAAAAATGCCAGCACCCAACGGAACTTCCTTGCTGGAAACTAACCTAATTTCGTCAAAATTCTATCCAATTTTCAGGAATTCCTCAATCAAATGACGACTCTCAACTAATTCCAACTAGTTTTCGGAAACTTTGGACTTACCTTTTCCGTTTTCCTCAAGTTTTCTTCACAAACAGGTTGCTGACAGGAGATCGAGACGAGGTGTTGATAGCTTGGAGACGAGAAGCGAACTGAATATATAGCCAAGAGATACAGTGCAAATAAATACCGGATTCTGATGAGTGGTGGACACCGGCTTGGTTACCAGTTTACCACTTACCCAAGCACGTCATCCTCTCCACACTAACTAACCGTCACCACACCAAGTACTGCATTCTAGAAGCAACGAGAACCAACGCCAGTGGCGTTTTGCCATGCTAAATTTTGCATGAGCAAATTATTCGCTGAATTACCATTCAACCATGTCCAGTCTGCAATTTCCAAGCGATGATGAACTGGTCGGATTACATCGTTAAACACTTTTGTCGGTTACATGGTACTGGACAAATCCTGGAATCTAATCCCATCCTGGAAGGTTATGGGGTGGGCTTAGGACTCCTAATTTAGGAGGTATAGTGGTAGCAAATTTTTTGCGACTTTCCGTCCGTTGGCATTCTAGGATTGGTTGGGTTTTGGGTAGGGTAATAAAATTTATAATCAGTCAGACAGAACGAGAACTATAAGTGGTGAATATAATGACTTCTAAAGTTCTTTGATGATGGGAATAGGTAATAAAATTTATAATCAGTCAGACAGAACGAGAACTATAAGTGGTGAATATAATGACTTCTAAAGTTTGATGATGGGAATGACTTTACGGTTTAGGAGTAACCTTCATGCATTTCAGTTTCATTTAGGGGAAATGACTCATAGACTGGATTTGGAGGATTAGGAGGAATGCAATTCTGTCTGCCGTCATTTGACATTGACCATGGGCATATATTTATATCGTTGGCTTCAGACTGGGGTCTACCAAAAGGTGCATTATGCTTCTTTACCCAAAAACTAGAGTGTAAGCTATGAAATAAGATCACAACTTCACTTTTAGCAACTTTTCACGCTCAATTCGTGTCGGAAGACGAAAAAGGTATAAACACAAAATTCTACTTAAATTCAAACTTCTCATTTCATACAAATTGACAATGCTTGAAATTGCCTACTTGAAGGAAAGTTTGCATGACGGTGTTGGCCAATTTTCAAGAGTAATTTCACTCCAATTTCAATGAGCCGAACAAATAAGTGTTTGACTCCAGAAAATTACTGCATATAATCTGATCCGCATTCTACTACTTGCATAACAAATGTAATGCAAATCTAGGTTGGTTGCATTTTACATTGCATGCCAGATGGTGATTTGCTTTGCAACAATTTATTCTTCCACCTCACACAATCAAGTATGACTGAGTTTTAACTATAATTTACCTGGAATTGACCCTTATTAGAGTAGATAATAAATTATGTACATATGCACTTTATACGCATTGGCCAGAGTGAAATTCGGGCAATATACTGAGTCAGTTTAACAATGATTGAATGATTATCATGTAAACGGCTGCCTTGCGTTAATTGCAATCCTGTAATTATTCACATGCCGCGTGACAAGGACTTTGCAGGCAATCCAGGGACAATTATGCAGTTATAATAAACTCCGCCCTTTATAATAAGAACTTCATCTGCAGGCAGGCAACAAGTGGAAACAAACTGATTCACAATTTCAAAATTGGCAAAATTTGAATTTCAAAAAATTTGCATAGAATTGCATGCACCAAACCGTTGCAGTTGCAATTAAGCCAAGAACAAATGTCAAGTGATCAGGGGACACACCTTCTGTCCTACATAAAAAAAGGACTTCAGGCGAAAAGTTTCCGGCCGTAATTATTTTCCAATTTTTTAACCAACGCCAAATCTATGGATCCCTTGTCGGTTAAGAATCAAACCAGATTCCTTGAATATATGTATTTTTCGATCTTATCACTCATTTTGCAACCTTGTCGCTTGTGCCAGGAAAAGCAGCCAGGTGACGTAATGAAGACTGGTCACGCAACCATCAGCATTTTTTGTAATATCCGAGTAATGTTATTTACATACGATTTTACGCATATTTGTTGCTCAACGTCAATCTATCAAACAAGTTTCATTCATGCACGCCACAATTTCCAAGTACCTTGGGCTTACCTGTTATGTGGTAAACATATAAAATACATGTATCGTAATGCAATTGCTAGAGTCCTTTGTTCTTGTCTACAAATCTGGGTCTGGGTCTTTCCTCAATCCTTTAGGAATTGTCCAGATTTATTCGGGAATGCTAGCTTTTCATGCTTGGAACTTGTACCTTCATTATTCATGCGTCTGATATTTGGTCAACTTCAGCTTGTCCGTGTTTTGCATGAATGTTTGGCTGGGAATAGAAATAATGTTGAAATCCAATGAATGACCCCACTCCATGGGGTTCACAAAAAAAGAAAAGAAATCAGTCCATTCCCACCTCCCATTGATCCAACACCTTGAATTGAATTGGCTCCGAATTTCAGAGTCCGAATCCTGGCCCACATTTTTCAAGATAGAAATCCAACAATAGAATTTAATCCCGAGAAATGCCATCTTCGACTTAACAAGACCCATTGTTGACAAAACGATACAGAAAATTGTACGATGACGTTACTAACAACGTCAATGTTCCTGTTGAGACAAAATGTCGCAGTTGGTGCTAAACTGGTTCTTAACATGGCAAAAGCAGGGAGTGTTTCGAAAATAAGGTGCTAATTGGATTCCAACCGCAGTTCTATCTAGATACAAACAGTAAGTCTTGATTGAATAAAGTTTCTAGACATTAAGGCTTATAAACCATGCAAAGATTCGTAGACAATAATCAGCTTCCTGCAAAGATTCATAGATTTTCATACCTAATACAAATTGTGCTACTTTATGGCATTCGTTCCATTTTAATGTACGCCACGTGCATCGTGTAGTACTGACATAATTGTCTTGAATGAATTTACCTGTATTCTTAAAGTTAGTAAGAATTTAATACGGAAGGCATCGCACAACTTGTACCACATGAATTAGATAATTTGTGACAACGCCTCGTGAGGGTGGATGATTGCCTAAATGAATATGGTTTGGGCTGAGGCTGAGACACTTTCCAAGTCATTGCACTTCGATGATTTAATGCTGTTTTCCGATAAGCCCACTCTACAAAAATCTACATGTAAATCTACATAAAAATCCACCCCTTCACTTTGCATATCGATGTAAGCCCAGTTTCCTTTAGTTGTAACAGTTCAATGATTATCCACCCTATTAGATAGATATCATCTACTTATTTTAAACCATGTTCTACTACTGACATACGTAATTTAAATTCCAACAAATAAAAGGCACTAACTCCACCATTAACTT